>BSBM01000066.1:21282500-21560000 GCA_027924585.1 Larix kaempferi | reverse complement strand
ATTGTAAAATTGAAACTAATCACCCAAATTTGGAAAAATATAAATTAAAAGACAATAAGGATGAAATTTTTTAGCTAGTGAAAATGTTGGCCAAAATTTTATGGTATAGCAACACGAAAGTGAAAATAACTATAAAAACAACCTAGATGCGGGTGTATGAAGAAGTGGGCACGAGGAATGGGAGAGATGGATACCTAGCCATCTGTTCGACCGGATGGGCGAGATTTCACACCACTTGTCCGGCTCTCATACGCATGGATGAAGGTTTTAAGTGTAAATGAATTCATGGTACTTGGTTCAATCGATTATTAATTCTAGGTCGCAACCATTGGGTGAGGAGAATGGTCGATAATCGTCGTAATGTTTATGTGATAGGTTGGTTGTGGGATGTTGCATTTATGGTAATTTTCATCTTGGCGGCGTTGAGGATTAGGGAAAGGGGGAATGATGAGAAGACCCTCCCCTCGCTATATTAGCATGGCTTAGGGAAGATGGTAATATGGTATGGAGTGGTTAAGAACAGACTGGTTGATTATGTCAAGGTGATTGCTCCTGAATTTTCAGTTAGTTGGTGTCATTATGTGGGCGACTGTGACTAGGTTGATGCAGCGGGTTTAGGACTCTAGAGGTCCAATTGGCAGTATGTACAAACCGAAAAATTCAAGGGGACGGGGAAGATGCTTAGGGGATCCCATATGCCACATGTGTTCTGGGAGGTAGTGATGGAATTTGACGGTTGAATTGCCCGTCAGAGGCCAATTTGACCGTCAAATATGGTTAACATTTCAGCCAGGCCGTCACAAATTGGCTTGTAACATGGAAAACGTTCCAGAATTTAATTAAAACCGGCAATTTTGACGGGTGTCCGTCATTTGAATTTCCTACACTGGTGGGAGGTAGCAAAGGAAAAGCAAGTGTATTTCAAAAAGGTTTTGGACAAGACAAGGCAGATTCTTGACCAAGCAGAGCAGGAAATTCTCGATGGAAAAGGGTAGAGGGAGACTCTGGATGAGTATGAGGAGTGGTCGACCTAGGTTGAATATGCAGGATCCTTCCACATCTAGGAAGCCAAGCATTCCAAAACCATTTTGTTGTATTGGCAATGAATATATTGGTGGGGCGTGCCCTAGTAGAGTCCTAGCATGACAACTTGGCATCTAGCAAGCAGCTGAAGCCAATTGTTGAATGGAATAGGGACCAAATCTTGAAGGTCAATACCAGGCTTAACATGATTGTCAATTCTATCAAGGAGTTCGTCTCCAGGATTAACACCCTAGCTAAGCTCATAATCGGGCATGTGTTCATGCCAAGAGTGTCGAATAGCCAGTTGACCAACCTATAGCCCACGACTGAGATGCACATAGTCACCATATCCTATGAAGTTTAAGTTGTTGAGGTTCTTTCTGGTCTGACCAGTTTTTGGTTTATATCTTGTTGATTTAGTATAGGTGTAGGAAGCATGCTTATGTTTTGAATGCCGATAGGCTTAGGATCTAAACTGATATTGGTTACTCTTGGTTTGAATGCTGGTTCTCTGTGACTTGGCTTGGATAGCAAGCCTAGTTTCCTCACGTGGTAGGCGTGCTAATGAACATCTAGGGTATGTTGTAATTATTGTATGATTCTTCATTTTTAATTTTAATGTAATGTAAATAGCCTTTTAAAAAATGTAAATATCAAAACCAAAGACATAATGATCTATATTTACATGTATATATCCAAATCCTCTCTGTCCAATGGGATAAGTGTATGATGAGACATTGTGCAACATAACATGTTTTCTCATAAGTTTAAGTGTTATGCTTTTCTAATATCTTCTTAGTAAGGTATAATGAGAACAATGTGCAATCCAACTAATGAGAACAATGTGCAATCCAACATGCTTTTATAAGTTCAAATCTAGTGAATTTTCTTAGTATTCAATTTGATGTAATGAGAAACTTATTTCATTATCTTATTTGATGAGAGCAATGTGCTATCCAACCTGCTATCAGGGCAATTTTTAGGGGCGAAATTTCGCCAATTGGCTACTTTTGGGGTTTTTTTTCAAAAAATAAATTCGTTATTTGGTCATTTTTACTCTCTAATATCGCCAATATTTACATAAAATGTGTTTTTTTTATTGTAATATTCACCAAAATTTACAATTTTTAGTAGTAAATTGTATGTTTCATCTTTAATTTCCGCCTACCTACCTATATATATGATTTTTTCAATCCAAAATAATCGCCTAGAATACTATACTTAGGTATACTATTAGAATCCTTAAAAAATACCATGTTACTATTATAAGTTTAAATATAGTGAATCTTCTAAAATATTCTTAGTATTCAATTCAATGTAATGAGAATCTAATTTCAATTGAGTTTTTTTTTTTAACAGGAACGGTTAAGAGTCATTTATATTAGAAAAAAAAAGAGTTTACAGAATAGAAGAGAAGGACTGCTCTCTGACAGAGCTATTGTCTGTACCATCTTGCTTCTCTTTTACAAAATTGAAGATGTTTCTATAGAGTCCTATTCTATGGAGACTATAACTCCTTACATATTGTCCAAGTAGAAAGATTACAAAGCAAAACATACTGAAAATGCATAAGAGAGTCTGTTACTGCGTAATTGAGGCAAAAATTTAATAAGTGGAGTAGTTTCTTCCCTATGGACTATACTGAAAACAAAAAGAGGCATTCCCATTAATTGTAGAGAGTAGACAGAGTATGCAAAAAAACCAGGGTCTTGAGAGGTCTTCAACGGCATCCATAATGCTGAGCTGGAGGTCCACGAACACTTTCAACCGATGGGTCATGCTTCTTGCAAAATTCCGATTCTGCACTATCCTGAATGGTTGGGAGGCAGCGGCTAACCTCATCACGAAGCTTGTCAATTTTTCCTTCCACATCCATGATATTCTTGTTATTGTCATCGGTTTTGGAGTCAATGTTCGAAATGTTGAGAACTGCATAGTCCAAAGTTTCAGAGATGGTGCCAATTCTTCCATCATCAAAGTATTCCCATTTCTAACTTCTGTGATGGCAGAAGATAGCAGAGTATAAACCCTTCCCATAGCTTTCTTCAACTCCGTTCTCAGCCCTGATGTGTCGGAGTTGCTCCTCCGTTTCTGCCATCCCATGGTTGTCTTCAACAGCGGCGAGGTTAAGGGTGTGGGATAAGAGAGCCTTCCTTGAAATTTCCAGAGATAATGAGCTGAGGTTCTGCAAAGTGGAGGGAGACGAGGGCACAAAAGGAAAATACGTATGGTAGAGAAGGCAATGAGAAGGGAGATGCCCGAAGTCAGAAATATCACCCGCGGAGGATGCTAAGTGAAACACAGAGGGAGAGTTGCCCATTACACAGGAAGCCCAGAACCAGAACAAGGAGTACCAGACGAAGGTCGATAGAGAGTTGTGCAAATAATATGAACATTGCAAGAGGGGAAGGGATATGTAAAGCGTGCCAGCCTAGGGAGGACAGGGTGTATACCAATGCGCTCGTGGTCAAGACAGATGGAAGGTGGCAGAAATGGGATGCCACGCAAAGAGTGGGAGTTAATGCCCATGAGGGAGTAATAAGGGATGGGGATCATAAGGAAAAGGTGGTGGGTCAAGGGAAAAATAAAGGGCTTAGGGAATCCAACATTTTTCCATAACATTGTCATTAAGGGCAATAAACCCATAATCAACGAGAACCCCTTTGTTAGCCATGATATCAGTTGCATGATTGTTTGCTCGGAGAATGTGTAGGAGCTTGATGGTGGTAAAATCGATTAGAATATTTTTGAAGATGTGGTGATTCTTAGAATTCACTTGATAGTAGCTCAGGGTTAACTTCCTCGTTTCACTGATTACAAGGAGGGAGTCACCGAAAATTACTAATTCCTTCAATCCCAGGTTGGCAACTAATTCCAGCCTTTTGAGTAACGCGAGCCATTCTGCGTTGTTGTTTGTAGCTTTCCCAAGTCCCCATGAAAACTCAATCTGTCTGTTTCCGCCAGGGTAAAAAATGACCCCTCCTGCACTTGCCAACCCGATCATTTGAGGATTTTTTTTATTAAAATTTTTTTTACATTTAAAAAAAAAATAAGAATATTTTTGTCATCTTTATCTATACTACTTTTTTGATGTTTGTTTTATTTTCTTCCATCTTTATATAATCAAATACATTGTACAATTATAAGTAATAAATAGTGTTCTTTTATCATAATTATTTCATTTTCATTTATGAACCAATATAAAATAATATGATCGCAAATTTAATTAGTTATAATTTTTCATCTTTTCTTAATTAAGATCTTTACACTTGACATATAAATGAAAATATTATTCCTTTTACATATCTCTCATGCATTCTTATTTTAACCTTTGGATGTTTTTGGATTGTCATTGGATCTCAATATTACAAAGAGATCTTAATTTACTTAACTAATAGAAACTTTAAACTCAATCAAATTTTAAATTATATATATATATATATATATATATATATATATAAAAGAGAAATGTATTTCAACAATATTATTGTGATAGTTAAATTTAGTTTTAAAAAAATCTTAATTGTGATATTAATATAAATATTCATAATATAATTTTTTATATAAAGGATTATCCATAAAACACCAATTTTCTAGTGAATAACAAAACCTTGATTCATATATCCCTAGGAATGGAAAAATAATAAAGCTTTGGGAGGATAAAATTCTGAACAACTTGTCAATAAGGGAGTATGAATAGCTTAGAGACTTGCAGGTTTGAATGACATATGTTGGCTTTAGTACCCTGTGGGACATCTCAGTTTGATAAGACTCAGAAGCAGGGGACTAGAAAACATGGGTGAATTTGGATCTCCCTATTGATCTAAAACCCTCTTTAGAATTTTTCAAAAGCTTCCTCCATGGAAAAGCGCCCATGAGCAGAGTCTCTAAGGATGGACGGGGTTGGGGATCAAAATTGGGATGGTACATGGTCTATCAATGGTACTCATTGCTCTCTAAATCCCTATGGGATGCTTCCTAATCCCACCAACTGGAGGGGGGTCTGGGGAAAGGCATCCTTCCTAAAGTATCCTTTTTATGTTGGCTCTTGGCTCACAAGCATCTGCTTACATGAGATAATATTCAAAAAAGGGGCCTTCTAAGGCCTTCCAAGTGTATCCTATACTAGGAAAGTGAAGAAAATATCAATCATCTTCTCTTGGAATGTTCATTTACCCAAAAAGTTTGGTATTATGCAATCCCTCTGTTTGGAAAAGGCTTGATTATGCTTAGTTCCATCTATGAAATGTTCGGTGCTTGGGGGAAAACGTATCCAACCTACCTCCTTTGCAAAGGCTAGTTCAAATTGTGTTGGTTGACTCTTCCAAATTTTATCTGCTGGAAAATCTAGTTAGCTAGAAACAACCTAATTTTTTGAGCTAAAGCTTCCTCTCCAATATATCTGGTAGCTCAAGCTAAATCTTTTCTCTTTGAGGGTGTGAAGTCTAGAGGAACCGTCTCTCTCCTCTCAAATCTCACCCAAGAGGAAGTGAACTGGGTTAGTGGGATCCTTCCCCTTTCAATTCCTCTCCCTCTGTTTGGTAAAAGTTCGACCTCATGGTGGATCAGGAAAAATGAGTAGGAATTTGATCCATGGAGGAAAGTTCGGGGAGATTATGTCTCTTCTTTGATGGGGCCTCGAAAGGAAATCCAAGGGTGGGAAGAGGGGGAGGGCATATCGTCAACCCTAAGGATAGGGGATAATTGCATATGCTTGGGGTTTGGGCAGGGTTTCAAATAACAAGGTTGAGGCTTTGGCACTTCTTCAAGGTATTCATCTTATGTGACAAAGGAGGATCACATAAGTGCTATTTTTTATGATTCTATGATCATCATACAACTTCTTAGGAACCAATCTAATCCAACTGATCTTACACTTCGTTGAATAATAACCATTATACAGGCCCACATAGCTGCAATGAATGACATTCAGTTCTTTCATATCCTCAGACAACTGAACACTTAAGTTGATGCTTAAGCGAATACGGTTGTGGTCATGAGGGAGGGGGCCTAAGTGTAAATGAGGAGGCTCCCTAACTTGTTTAAACCCCCTAAAGTATGCAATGAATTTAAACTTGAGCAATAGGATGTCCATCTGTCCCAACACCACGTGGTGCGTGAGGCCCTGTACGGTGTCTACTCTCCATTATCATGAGTATACATGGTGCCTTTGCTTGGACTGTTGGACAATAACAAGCTAATGGAGGTGATGGGCGATAAGCCAATTTTCCCATGCTTCCCTTGTCGTCCCATTCTCTCATCTCTAGCAACTATGACGAAAATGTACCATTTTCATGCAAGGAGATCCCCCACAAGTTGTGCAAAATGGTACCAGGGTGACGTTGTTATGATAGGAAAATTCAAGTCAAGGGGATTTAAATTGAGGATTGAGGTGGTCTTTCTCGTGAGGATAGATAGAAGGAAATAGGTGCATGCAATGTGCAATGATTGTTCTTTATTTGGAGCGGTAGGAAAATTGGGAATTTCATGAGCATCATGACCTAGAGTTTGAAATGGAGGTCAGTGACAACAGCTCGAATTGTTTCCCCACGCATGTTTTGAAGAGGGTATTGTCTAAGGTTCACGTCCTGTAGCACAAGATTCATGTCTTGCATCACAAGGTCACAACCCTAAAGCAACAGATGAGGACGCCAGTTAGGGATTTCGATGACCATATTCAACAACTCGAAAGGGATATGGCACAACAGATAGTGGAGCACCAAGCTCGAGAGCATGAACTTGCAAGTGAAATTGAAGCTCAAAACTAGAAAATTCAGGAGTTGGAGGTGTGGTGAGTCTTCTCGAGTTAAAGTCAAACCATCCAGTTGTTGAGACCCCTTCATTTAAGTAAGAGGTTAGACCTCAAGCCTGATTTTTGGGAGGGTAGATTTCTCAAATTTTCCTTAATTAGTTGAATGTATTTCCAGTATGTTATGTTGATAGGATTCATTTTCAAGTTGTATAGTTGTCTCTTTTTTTGTAAGCTAGTACCCATGGGGATTTGAACTTGTGATTTTCCATTTACAACTTTCTCATCTCAATTACTCATTACCAATTGCTCCACCTTCGTGGGATAAATAGTAAGAGGTTACTTTGTTGTCTTTGCCATATATAATACTTCCATGTATGATCAAATATTTCACCGTTGTGTATAGTTGTATGTTTTTCTCAGGATATACTAAAACAATTATTAGCAAGGAGATAATTTTGTAGTATATAGGTGCAATCTCCCACCTAGTTTTTTGAGTCATTCCAAAATGTTATGTGGAATTCTTAGATATGATCTCTACTTTGTGGCTTCACCATGCTTTTAATATAAAAATTATAACCATTCACCTCCTAGAGATTACAAATGTTGGCTCTGTTGACACCCAGACTGTCTGGGGTGCACCACCTCCGAAAATTTTTGCATCCGAGTCAGATGATGCCATCAGAACTGCAGTTTTTGTTCCCATGCCAGACTCCAGATGCCTCCACATCTGTATCCTTGGGCTAGGGCCACAAAATTTAATGCACGGGGTTGATTGCTACCTTGTTATTCATCCTTTGAGTCTCATTGATGCACACTCCCATGGTCTCCTTGCACGAAGCTTGTAAAAGAAAACCTTTGATTCATATAATTTGTAAAAAAAATTATTTTAATTTACATTTATATAATAATTTTCTTATTAAATATTTTTTTATTAACTTTTTAATGATGATAGTTAACATCCATTGAGATTAATTCTTGTCTAACAAACCTTAAAAGAGTTACTTAGATTGATGTAAAATTTTATTTCTATACTCAAAAAATTTTAAAAAATATGAACTACAATTTAATATGAACTTAAAATGTTAAAAAAAGTTTGTTCTTTATCAAAAAAAATATGAACTACAATTTAATATGGGTATCCGTAGAGCATTCTAAACGGTATATGTTCACCTTCAACATCTTTAAAATAATCTTCACACGATAATACAACATATATTATTAAAAACAATTATTTTACTTACACCATGTCACACTATTTTGAAGGCACTCGTTATTATCTTCCTATGTTCTATTTACGTTTATTAGAAAACACCTCGCTTCTCATTTTTTAATTGGAATTTTTTCATGACTCCTAAATTGGCTTTATGGATTTATACATCATTTAATTAGCTTTTAAACAAGCTTTATGGGTAAATAAAACATCATGTAGCAATTAGTTAATTAACGTATTATACATATTACAAGTTGGCGAGGAAAGAATGTACCGTTAGAGAACTGAAGAAGCCAAATGAAAATACAACTTGACCAAAATATAACCATATCATTTTCTTTGTGGGTGCACCAGTGGTCTAGTGGTAGAATAGTACCCTGCCACGGTACAGACCCGGGTTCGATTCCCGGCTGGTGGTGCATATGGAATATTTTGATTTTTCCGTTTTCGATTTAGGTTTTAGGTTTGGAACTTCGATGAGGTTTTATTATTGCTTCTTCAAAATTCCAAACGTATTTTTTGCGTTTTCGATTTAGGCTTTGAACTTCGTTGACTTATTTAAATTAAGAAATCCACACGTGCTCATTCTGTTTCGAACGATTTAAGTTTCGAACTTCGTCGAAGGTTTTATCTTTATTTCTTTTTTCCCGTTTTCGATTTGGGTTTTGAACTTCGTTGAGGTTTTATTTTTATAGCGAATTCCACACATGTTTTTTTTCCGTTTTCTAAGAACTCCACATTTGGCAACCACAGCAAGCCTCTCTTCCGGTAGACGATGTCTAAATCTTTCATATGATGTATATCTTTTATAAAAAGAACTTTCTGTAAATCTTTTCCATAATTCGATGGCAGGTCGTTGTAGTATAGTGGTAAGTATTCCCGCCTGTCACGCGGGTGACCCGGGTTCGATCCCCGGCAACGGCGATTATTTCAGCTTTTTGTTTTAGGTCGGTGAAACAAAGAAGCAATTAAATAGTGAATGGATGTGTTGTTTTAGGTGGGTGAAACAAAGAAGCAATTAAATAGTGAATGGATGTGTTGTCAAGGCACTCTCTATGAACTTTGTAAAAAATAACTTTTATTTATTTTAAAATTTGATAATCCACTAAAATATTTTTCTCTTTAATTTCAATTCACTTAAGATCAGAAATTAATCATTATCCATTGGTTACTTAGATGCTGAGAATGTTGCTACTTTGCTTGATGTCAAGCACACATCTTGCTCCCAAGTGGTTGTTGTCAGTTTCATAGCAAATTAAAGAAAGATGCACTAGTTAGAGATTCAGCGTCTTCTGACAAATCTCTATCCGGGTACAAATGCAATCTTTATCCCTCTTTTATCATTGGTACAATGTTATCTAAAGATTCAAGCTCCTACGATTTAACTATCACTTCTCTATAAAGCTGGGAGATTCTGCAAACTTTAATTTATTTCATGACCTTAGTTCCATAACAAACTAGGAACATAAACACAAGAAAATGTAAAAAAAATATAGATGTCTAAAATAGGATTTTATGCATATTTCTTATCATCATAGGTTGTAAGTTAGGATTTGAAGCTCAGAGGAATTGGGTTTTTTCCAGTTTTTTTATTTTATTTTTGTAATACACAAGTATAAGTCTTTTGTAAGAATTATTGTTCTACTTTGTGATTATTTTAAACAATTCAAAGGTGATGTTTTGAAGTGTTTTTTTTTTAAAACTGAAACAGTTAAAATATATTGAAAAAAATAAAGAATGAGAATGTTTGAGTCGTCGCTGAGCCAAATCCAACTGAATACATTGTTCAAAATTTCTGAGAGAATTTGATCAAAAATCTGTGAACTTCTCTAGTTAAAAATCATATCTGAAGTTTCTTTCAAATGATTATGATCATGAATTCGGCTGCAAAATTTCTTTATAGCAACCTTCATTTCTGAAACTTGAAAGTTGTTGCTCCTCTTGATCTGTCCACGAATGTCGTGTATTAGGAAGAGCTTTTGATTCCGAGATGAATTATGCTCTGCGTTCACCTAAGCTACTCTGCGATTAAGTGTGATTTGCAATCATCCAGTGAAGGATTTTTTTTGTTCATAGGAGACGGTTATGGTATTGATTTCGGAGTTGTGTGTCTGCAAATGTATCCACATATATGCTTAGGGATATGGGAAGCTCGATTTGGATTGACACGATTTTTAATTCGTCTGTCATTTATTGCTAAACTTATCATTCTGATTGCCAAATATCTGATCAAACCTGTAATTTGTGATCTAGTTTCAGGGGATATAGTGATAATTCATTTCCCCATTTGAAAATTCAATCTTTCCGTAGATAAGGCTGGTTGCTGCTTTCGCTTCCACATCTTCTTTTTGATTCAACCTTCTCACAATGTGATAAGCTTTGAATTGCTTAAAGGAATTCGCATGTTGCTGGATCCACCGTATTATCCTATCAATTGCCAAATTGTTGTAGTCTGTGGGCGAGTTGAAAGCCTTAATGATGACAAGACAGTCTCCAAATACTTGTAATGTTTCAATGTTTTGATTTTAGCAATTTGGAAACCTTTTAGAAGGGTTAGTGCGTCAGCTAAATTGTTTGAACTTATTCCCAATCCCCATTTGCATTTGATTCTCAGTGTTCCTCCGCCGGAAAGTAAGACTCCTCATGCTCCTGCTGGACCAGGATTTTTTTTGGACGCGCCATCAAAGTGCAGGCTGTCCATTGGCTAATTCTTTCTCTAGGCTTGGAAGTCAATGTTGGAAAGTTTGATTTTCCAGAGTGGAAGCTTCTGGCGTTTTGAATCTATTCCTTTAGGAATTGAGAGAGCAATGTCGATCCACTTTGATTCAGTATCAGTGATGTTTGTATCTGTTCTAAATCTGGAATGGTTTAAACATTCAATTAGCAAACCGGGATTTTTTTCATTGGATGATTTTTTCTCCAGGCTTTGAAGTCAATGTTGGAAAGTCTGATTTTCTAGAGTGGAAGCTTCCAGCGTTTTGAATCTATTCCTTTAGGAATTGAGAGAGCAGTGTCAATCCACTTTGATTCAATATCAGTGATGTTTGTATCTGTTCTAAATTTGGAGTGGTTTAAGTAAGACTCCTCCTGCTCCTACTAGACCAGGATTTTTTTTGGATGCACCATCGACAGGTCCTTCCAACAACATCCTTTCATATACGATGATTCATATGTACCTTGACGATTTCCATTATATTGCAACTTCCATAGGTGAGGTGTCATTCTCTGCGGTTTTAATGCAGTATCTTGCTTGCCATTGAACATATTTTTTTCAGTAGTTCGATACCTGTGATTCTTAGAGAGGAAGTGCCTATACTCATCAAACACCTGCTTTCCTAAGCTTTTGAACGACGAGATTTGATCTTAGGACCACAAAATGGACATGCAAATTTTCCCTTTGTCTGAAGACCTACATAAAGAGATGGAATATCTATGTCAATTATAATCATATACAAAATGAATGTATTATTTAGAAAAACATGCATGCGTAGTATATTAACTAGTTCATAAAATTAAATGCAAATAAAGTGGAACTTATAATTACAAACCGCAAAAATGGGTTAACCCTAGGGCGTCGTGTATTGTCCATACAAGCATTGCATGGAATTGAATTTTCCTTTGCCGTATTGGTCTAGATACGTCATACATAGTGATGCCATTCCATAACTTTAGTAGCTCATCAATAAGAGGTTCGATATATACATTCATATCTTTAACTTGGTACTTACCTGATTGATTTGAACATATAAAATATATAATTATGAGTACCATTTAGATATATAAACCATATTGGACAAGAGAAAAATAAAAAATATATATATGACATTATGCAACAAAATACAATAAATGAGATGCCACTACATTAAAAAAAAAGTTGTAGACACAATATACCTGGAACAATCATCGACAACATTATGTGCTCCCTCTTTATTGAAAACCATGGAAGAATGTTATTGTTTATAACAAAAATAGGTCACACTGAGTAAACAGATCTCATCTCTGCAAATGGATTGACACCATACGCTGCCAAAGAAATCCTAAGATTACAAGGTTCTTCTTTAAAGTGAGGCCATTTTTCCTCCATATCTCTAAATGCAGACCCATCTGCAGGCATTCGAATAATGTCATCTTGATTTTTGTTCCGTGCATGGTAATCCATAAATTGCGCTATGTTTTTGCACCTGAACAGTCGTTACAAACGTGGAATAATGAGAATATAACGAAGAACCTTGTGAGGCATCTTTTTTGTTACTTGATCTGTTCGATATCTACTAATATGACATTCCAAACATTTTGTTGCAAATTCATGCTGATTATAATATATAACATGGTCATCGGGGCATGCATGAATTGCTTCATTCTGCATTCTAATTTCTTTCATGATGGTAGACATAACCTTCAAGTTCATTATCAACAATATCTAGCAGAGAGAAGATTTGTGTTGGAGCCCTCATAAAGGGGTTCGTATGCCTTCTCAAGAAGAGGTAAATCATGAATATCATCAAAATGATCATCATTTTCATGATAATCATCATCATCATCATCCATTCTAACATTAAACGAATCATGGATCAAAGTATTTGTACCATCATCTTCAACTATGTTATTAGTATGATCATCTTCTTCATTATGATCATTAACTTGTTCTCCATTATTCATAGCTCCATGTTCCTTTAGTACTTATTCTGAAAGCACTTCCTCCGGACGATATTCTGTAGGATGTCTTTCCTTTATAATTACATGAAACCAACAATATATGAAAGTTAATATAAGAAATATTAAAACAATACATACATTACAAAAGCAATCAGTATAAAAACATATATAATGCAAAACTTACAAATGGACGATATTCATGTCCCCCCTCAGCGTGTCCATGTTCCCTACAATGTTTTCTGGCTGTTGTGATCTTTATAATTCTCCTCTTAAATCCCCTGCATGGACAATAACATTTCCCATCACCCTTTCTTTCCAGTCCATCCCACAATCTAGAAAGCAATTGTCGATTTTGTTCGTCTGTATCAGGAATATTTCTATGTGACATTTTCTCATAAATAGCTTGAATGAAGATTATCAATCTTAGAAAATCAAGATCCACACTTCGTTATTTTTAATCACAAAAACAACAGAAATAATGATGTATTCTTTTACAGAAAATAGTCCGTCGAAGAATAAAATAATTTTCGCAAACCGTCGCTTGTATAGCAAACATGTCGGAATGTTTCAAAATTTATAGATTTTAAAATATAAATGCTCGTTGGATATCCGACGACATAAGCATAGTTACCGTTATGAAATTCATGTCGGATATCCGACCAGTTCAGCATAGTTACTGTTATAAAATATATGTCAGATATCCAACAACTTGAGCATCATCAAAGTTGTTGGATTTCCAACAACTGTTGTCGAATATACGACAACTGTTGTCGAATATCCAACTATCGTCGGATATCCGACCAACCCTTCTATCAATTTTAAAAAAAAATCAAATTTCGTAATTTTGAAGGTGAAATCCGACAACACAGTCCTTTTCGTTGGATTTTGGGTCATAATTCCATAGTGAAGTAACTATAAGAATAAATCTTATCGACAAGCATAATAATTCAATTACCCAAATTGAAATATATCACAAAAATTTTCAACATGGTCCATTAAGACATATTCTATATGATATTCCTTCAAAAATAAGTACATTCTTTGATAATTCCTAACAACATATTTATGTAAATCAAATATTAAGATGAGTAAGGATACACAAATCAACTATCTAGAATTCGATGTTATTTATTCAAATTTAAGGACTACTCCATATTCACCTAAGAGATAATGAGACTGATGATTTCTTGGGCGGCCCATTCTTTGCATGTCTTCATTGAATTATAATAACCCTCTTTACTCAAACATAATAGAAGACAATTATATATATATATATATATACTTGAACACTATTTCATTAACTCAACACATTCATGACCAATACATATGCAATTATATCAAATTAACATCTTATAAAACAAAGTAATAATAAAGAATATTTATTTGAGAAAGGTATACCCTAGCACTTAGACTCCTATTTAAACTTATTGGAATCCAACCCATAGGTTCCTCTCAACTATATTTGGAATGGTAGAATAATAATCTATCAAAGCTGCCTCGGAGGTTTACTCTCTTCCAACTAACATAATATGAATAAATTCATACTTATCTATACTACTTTAAGGATTACCTCAGTTACATAAGAAGCATATTTATTATCTTCAAAAATATGCATAAAGGAAGAAATCGAAAAGAGCGGTCTCTTAGTGGTGGCGATCAAGGTATTTTTATTATATGTGTGTGTGTGTTAAGTCACCTCACCACGGGCTTTTCCCAATTTATATTCATGATAGTAACTTTACGTGTTTGTATAGGAGGTAGTACCAAGGAACATGCCCTTCACCGAGATGCTCTTGTTTATACGCAATTATTATTTAACAAGGTGTAAAGTGTAGCTTTCTTAGGCGTGGAAGTGGAACTCCAACCACCGAGATGGTAGTAAGGCATTGACTGTCGAAGAGTGGCGGAGGTCATATTAAAATGCACATAGTGTGAAGATTTAATTTAACACACAGAGTTAACTTTAGGAAACCACTTCTAAGTTTGGCTTACCTTGCCAGTATTAGTAACCTCCACTATATATGTCAACTTATAAGCCAAGCTCCCAACGCTAATTCATATGACTGTTCGTCAATCACTTAAGCCTCATATCGACGCTCATCAATAATTGTTTTGAAAAACCATTCTCCATCCTGATATCTTATGAGGATCCAACATGTATCATATATGAAACCCACTTGGTTTCTCATCGCTCTACTTAAGAAAACTTAACTCGCTTGCACTTTTCTCAGTGAAATACAATCTCGATTGTCGATTTGAGTGAGCTATGTCTCCTTCGATCTTGGCCGTTAGTCCATACTCCGGTCCTTCGGGCTTGTTTCCATTCAGGAACGCCCCGAAACTGAGATCCACCGTTAATTACTTTCTCCAAATGTACACTAACTGTCGATCTCGGGTCGCACTATGCTTCTTCCAGGACACATAAATCTCTGAAATTACTGTAAGTTCTTTGGAATTTGAATGATACGAGAATGAATGATTATATGCATTTTTAAACAAGGAATTTACTCCAATTCCTTGGTTTTAAACAAGGAATTTACTCCAATTCTGACTATATGCATTTTTACTGACAATGATTTCGATCTATTTTGTATACTTTGACAATATGAACAACACAAATGTGATATTCAACACATATAACTAGAAATATTTCAATACAGGAAAGAAATCACCACAATCTTGCCTCAATTTAGTAATTTACCCTTCAAATCTTGAAATACAAACAAACAGATCGAATATACAGAGTGCAATTGCCACAGTTGTGAACCCTGTTTGCTCAAGGAATCTTCAATTCCGAGCTTCTTCTCTCTCGATCTTCTCTAATTATTCGAGCTTGCTCAAGCTTCCAAGATATTCCGAGCTTCTTCTCTCTCGATCTTCTCTAATTGTTCGAGCTTGCTCAAGCTTCCAAGCTATTCCTAGCCCCTCCGCTGATTTTACAATGAATGCTATCATTCTAAATACAAATGCTAATTCTATTACGGATTCACTATAATCGGATCAGAGACCTAGCCAAACTCTAACTCTACTTTGACTCAACTATTTATTCCTATGATTTCTGCTAAAAAGACTCAACTACCCGAGCCATTGGAGGCTAACCCGCAATCATAAAGGGATAGGATGACAATGATCCATAAATGTTGATTAATTTCAAAGATTAACAAATATATCGTCATTCGTCATCAAGCATCCAGAATCACAACTCAAAAACGAATATAATAAAATCAGGAAATGATAATACAATCAACCGTAATCATTTTTATTTTAGCACAGACAATTTCATATTGCATTTAGATGATTAGTAATACAAGACTAAACTCTTCATGTCCATAATTTACAGATCAGCAGAATACATTCCTTAATCTAAGAGAATGTACAGAGTTCATATCTATTCAACTCAAGATCGAATCGTGTAAATGAAGGATCTACTCAATATTTAGATTGAATCGTGTAAATGAACTTAGAGAGTTCGGATCTGTTCACTCCAGATCGAATCGTGTAAATGAAGGATCTGTTCAATCCTTAGATCGACTGATTTAAAACGAAAGTACCATTATAATTCTAAACAGAATGCTCATTTAAATTTTACAGAATGTTAAATCTTCATATATAAATCTTTTAAGGAATAAAATGTCCAGATATCCAGATGGACTGATTTAAAACGAAAGTACCATTATAAATGACATATATTTGATTGAATACTCATCTGTATATTTCACCGATGTTCGAATTCAACATGCATAAATTTTTTTACAGAAAGGGAAATGCACAGAATTCCCAATTTCTCCTCCTGTCATATAATAAAATAACAATTTTGAGTCCGACGCACTCAAGGCTCGACTTGCTCTACCAAATGTAAGGACCCTCATTTCCGGGTCCTACTTAGAAATTTTTTATAAAGCTTAAAAACATAATATTACCATTACAAAGCATGATCAACAATAAAATTTAATAAATTCGAGAATTAGCAAGTAAGCACATAAACGTAGAACCTGTTACTGTAGGTCAAATCTGTTGTTGGAGGAGAGGTCGTCGTCTTCATTCCAATATCGCCCGTCCTTTCTCATCCACTTCTCCCGTTATATCCCTCCAGTAAAAGCTTGTTTAAACATAGGCGAAGCAATCGTTAGCTTCACCACCCAACCGTAGGCTTATGCAATCAGTCGCATAGCCACCCCCGAGCTTCTAAGATCATAAGAACATACCAGCCTTAACCTTCCGATGGGACCTCCCAACCCCCGAACAGGCTATCAAACAAAATCCAAGGAATCACAATCAAAATAGAAAATTCTATTACAAAATCCATCCAACACTAGGGAGCAAGAGATCCCCCCTCTCCATCTCCTCCCCTTTCTTTTATAGCCAAATCTTGCATGACATGTTTTCTCTCATGCAAAAATAAATTTTAATATAAAAATTCCTTATTGTTTATCCTCATGCAACAAGTGTCAATCTCACATCAGTGTGCACCTAAATCCCTTAATTATCTCTTTGTTGTCCCCCCCAATCAATTTTCTAAATCCTAAATCAGTGGGTGTAGGTGGAGTGGTCTCTACATGAGTATTATTCTAGTTTTTCTCCATAATTTATTAATTGAATATTATTTGCAATTTGAAACTCACGCGTATTCATTCTAGCGTAATGGGCACACATCTACCCCAATTTCCCCTTTTTTTGAAATCTCATAAAATAAAAATATTCTTTTATTTGATTTTCTAAAATTCTATATGAAACTTTAATCATATAGGCATAGTTGTTTTATATGCAACAAGTGTGAGTAATAATATTTTTTCGTCGTTGTCTAGGTACCCCTTCGATAGGTCCTTCCAACAGCCTCCTTTTCCTCGTGTGGGGAATACCATGTAGTGATCGGGGAATCATTACCGCGATCTCTTGACTACACTTCCTTGGAGACTAATGGCGGTTGAGGAATAAGTTCCCCCATATCGCACGCCCCTCAACACATCGTATGCGACCAAATCAATGTGGCCTCGCCTGTACGGCACACGCTTCCCCGGGTGAGCTAAAACGGCTTCTGACCCGTGCGTGGAGTGCTAATTCAGGGTTGACAGTTTGTTGTCATACCCCTAGGTATTTTTTCCGTTCTTACGACCCCTTCCTTGTTATATCATGACTAAGACAGCAAACCACCTTACCTGCCACTATACACGTAATTAGAGCACACACATCAATAGTACTGCTCAAAAATCATTATATCATAATTCATTCCATTTATTCGCTAATCATTAAGCAACATAGGTAATTGTCCATTGGATTCACATTATAATCACCCACATAATTCCATTTCCATATTTTAGCATATATATGACATTCATCATAAGGGTTCACATGTGCTAATCAATCAACAATATTTCCTATCACAAGTATCCATAATCATCATTAAATCAATCCTTCATTAGGAACATATTCATTTATCACATACAATTTTATTCTAAATCAACATATATGCAGTCATTTATCTTGGTTTCTTTAGCTGGGTCACTTACCAATAAGTGTCGTCACTATCGATAGTCATAGCGAGTTTGAGGGGCATTATAATAACCTTCTCCCACAAGCAAGCCTTGGCTCGAAAACCTTTATCCAAACCCATAGGATAGGTACTTGAGTCTTTTGATGGCATCTACAATGTAGGGGAGAAGCATTACAAATATCTATACACCCAAATCCCCAAGGAAACCCTTGGGAGAATTATATCCATCTCCATTGCTTTCCCCACCTAAGGGGATTAGAAAATGAATGAGATCCCTATGGAGCCGATTTCTCAAAAGGATCTATAACTTAGCTTTCAACAACTACAAAGAGAAAAGGCCTATGAATCTGGTGGTGGAATTCTTTTCGAGACTCTCAAAATTATTTAGAGAGGATATGAAAATACTCATAAAGAAATCTCATGCTTAAGGGAGAGTTCTTAGAGTTTTTAAGACCACTTTTCTTGACACTATCCCAAAGGTAAGCAATTCTATGCATTTTGATCAGTGTAGACCTATATCCCTTTGCTTTTGTGTATATAACTTAATAGCCCAAACCAAAATTGCAAGGCTTAAATGCATTATTTTTGAAAATATATCACAAGTGAAACTAACCTTATTTTGAGGTCAAGACATATAGGTGCCATGAGAGTTCCTCCACTACATCAAGGTTAGCAACAATAGACCACTCATACAAAAAATAGATCTATCTAAATCTTTCAACTGTTCAAGCTATCTCTACCTCCACATGACTCTTATTCAAGTAGGTTTCTCATAGGATTTCACCCTCAAATTTATCTTCCTCTTTCATTGCCTTAATTAACCAATCAACCTCCAAATTGTTCCCATCCTCCAAGAGTCTTCATGAAGGTTTCTCACTTTCCACCTCCTTTTTATCTTATTTACTAAGGATCTCAGCATATTGATTCAATCAAAATATATATAAAGTTGATAAACATCAAGGATGTAATGGTTGTTGGAGGCAACCATGCCGCCCACCACATCCATCTAGCGCCATGGCCAAAAACAAGTTTCGAGGGGCCATCATGTAGCTTGCCAAGCTACATGATGGCCCCTCGGAACTTGTTTTTGGCCATCATTATCCCTCCTATCCACTCATAGATCCTTGGTTACATCACTGAATTCCAAATTCACCCTCATGCATGATTTTAGGAGTTAGCACAGTCAGTTCCATGATTTAGGGCACCTTGTCCCCTTGATTTCCTAATTAATTGATTGTTACACCTAGTTTCAATGCTATTGAGTGTATGAGCACCTATTTTGAGCACTACAAGTCATTATTTATCCCCCTTGGAGTCTCCTCCCCTATTTTTGTGCCCACATGATTCAGTTATGCTCAATTCTACCTCAGTTAACTCATTATTCATCATCGGTGGCCACTGAACCTGATCGGGAGATGGTTCCAATGAAAATTAATCGTATATTTGAGGTGAATTCAAAACCTCCAAGGTGTATCGAATTCATTCTATTGTAACATTCTTTGATTTCCATCTTACAGCTAATTAATGTATCAACAACAGTTTTTCATGTGTGTTTCAGTTCTATGAGTGAATTGATCCATGTTTCTGTCTAATTCTTCTAAGTAATAATAGTGTGAAATTGTGAGGTTTGTTCTAGCTCATTGATCTATCCCTGTGGAATTTAACATGGTATCAGATCTCGTGAGATATTTTGAGTGTAGCAGTAGCAACAGTTCCAATAGTAGATTGAGAAACTGCTTTCAATAGAGCACCAGAAGCCTCTGGATTTCCACACCAAATCCTGGTGCCATTGCATTGAATTCATTCAAGAAATCCTTTGAGTTCTAGCCAGGTGTGAAGGATCTAGATAAAAGTTCCTACTATCCTAAAGCATTGTTCAATAGATCCAGTAACAATCCTCCGGATATTTTTCCATTGTTTTTGCAGGTATATTTCTACAATAGCTTCCATGAATTTGAAAGCAATTCCTCCTCTCTCTCCATTCAACTATGAAGAGTGGAAACCAAAGATGGTAGCATATTTGAAGAGATAAGGTCTTTTGATATGTGTATTGGTGTTAGGACATATTTTTCTTCCTATGAAGAAGAGAATGATTGGCGAAATGAATGTGACAGAGTCTTCATATCAATGTGTATTTCTATGTATCCTAGTATGTGCTACCTCATGGAAACTGTTGAATATACAAGTGATCTATGGGGCCAACTAGACAAAGCATTTGGAAAGCAGAAAGAAGAGATTGGTGCAAATTATTTGGAGAACAAGCCCAATGATACCTCCTTAAGTGTTCTCTCTAATTATGTCTTGGCCTCGATCATATGTCATGATGAAGTTGTTCAAGATGAAGAAGAAGCTACAGATTCAACATAGAAATTTCATGCTGAAGACAGTCCTTCCTCTATTGCTCTAGAAGTTGAAGTCAGTTTTGAATTGTCACCTTCTCATGTAGCTGATGCAGATGAAAGTGATACAACTAATGAAGATGATCCTTTTGGAGATATTATCCATTCCTCACTCATGTTCTCAATATCTTTTATTTCGAATTCTGAGAAAGATAAGCAATTCATGTTCTAGAATATAAAGAGGTTCTTAAATCCTCTCTTTCACATGAGTTTGTTGATGTGCAGAATGATGATCTATTGAATGTTTTGAAGGTTAAATCAAATTTTGAAGGTGATGCATTTGCCCTCTTTGATCACATGCTTCCTATGCAATTCTCTTTGATCATTGGCACCTGCTCTCATAGTTTCTTTGAAGATGGAGGACACTACCGTTTGCTTGGGTTAAAGTCTTAGGCACATTTTGGTTATTTTGGTTTTGATCTCACCCCTATTGGTTCAAAGTACATCACAAAAAACCATCTATCAATTCTTGCTGCTGATTTAACTTCCATTGATCAGAAGTTCAAGTTTCAAGAGCAATTAGATCTGATTGGAGCTGATCCTACCTCATTTGGTTCGAATTACAGGTTCCAAGATGACATTCATATTTTTGGATTTGTTCTCACCATGTTTGGTCTGAAGAGCAAGTTCAGGAAGCCTCCAAATTCGCTTGTATCCACTGAAGGAGAATTCAAGCACATGTTTTTGGAACATGATCCACTTATTCCCAAGAGGAAGATACCTCCAGACATTGAATCAAGCATCACACCTACTTGAGTCTTGAGCACCAATTTTTGGTGTGTTTCAGTCTATCTTGAGGGGGGGATTTTTTTCCCACTGGGTTTTCTCTCTTTCCTCACATTTTTAGATTGTTGTACGGGGTGACCTTTGGTATCAATAACCAAGGCCCTAATTTACTTATATTTTTCCTCATAGTCCAGCTTAAGGGGGGGTGTTGAAATATTCTTGCCATCTTATCTTGGTCTTGCATGCATTCCATGCATCACTCCATGCATTCATGCATTAGCAGTTGAGTCACCTAGCACCTAGTCCTTACTTTGGGCCCCGTAGAGCTTGTTTTTGGCCATCATTACCCCTCATATCCACTCAGAGCACCTTTGTTACATCACTGAAGTCCAAAGTCACCCTCATGCATGATTTTAGGAGTTAGCATAGTCAGTTCCATGATTTAGGGCACCTTGTCCCCTTGATTTCCTATTTTACTAACTATTACACCTAGTTTCACTGCTACTGAGTGAAGGAGCACCTATTTTGAGCACTACAAGATAGTATTTCGCCCCCTTGGAGTCGCCTCCCCTATTTTGGCACCCACATGATTCATTTATGCTCAATTCTACCTCATTTAATTGATTATTCATCATTGGTGGCCACTGAACCTTATCGGGAGATGGTTCCAATGCAAACTAAGCCTATACTTGAGGTGAATTTGAAACCTCCAAGGTGTATCGAATTCATTCTATTGTAACATTATTTGATTTCCAACTTACAGTTGATTAATGTACCAACAACAGTTTTATGGATGAATTGATCCATGTTTCTGTCTAATTCTTCTCAGTAATAACAGTGTGAAATTGTGAGGTTTTTTCTAGCTCATTGATCTATCCCTATGGAATTTCACATGTTATAGTTGTAGTTCTAGAATGGATCATATTCAAACTAAGTTGCTTGAGATCTTAGAAATAAAAAAATATGCCAGGACATGTGGTACCATCCTAGAAAGGAGGGATGTTACAATACCTTATCATGGGGGTTGACTTAAATCTTACACTAAATGGGGAGGAAAAGTGGGGAATCATAATCCTAGCTTAATCACCTTTTTGTCTTCTTCCAAGAACTATTTGAACAATCGTTTTCTTCCAATAACCATTATTGGATATGGAGTGAGTCATATTCAAACAAGAGATGGGATGTGGAATTTAGAGGTAAAAGATTGAAAAAAATCCTAATGAAGGAAACTTTCATGACACAAATCAATAGATACAAGGATTTGATCTCCCAAACAAGAACATAGACCTTTTAGTGATAATTTTGGAGATAAAAAACTCAACAAGCAAAGCCCCTTCAACTTTCAAGCTTAATCCACATTGGCTTGAATGCCCCACTTACCTTCAACTCTTGAGATCTATGACAATAGAGCAAGGGGATATCATGCCTCAATGTCAAAGGAATCTAATCATAAAAAGGAGTCACTAAGCAATGGAGAAAGGATAAGTTTGGATACTCCTCTTGGGTTAGGATAAGAAGCATATATCCAACCCCCATGAACATGTAAGATTTGTGGATCCAACTTTGGATTGGAAATAATGGTTAGAAACATTGAAGCAAGAAAGGTACATACTCCTTGCATGGAATGAGGCCAAGTGGAGGATAAAATGGCATGTCATGTGGCTTCGAGAAGGGGATCAAAATATAACCTTCTCCCACAAGCAAGCCTTGGCTCGAAAACCTTTCAACACTAATTGGTGCATATCCAAACACATAGGATAGGTACTTGATTCTTTTGATGGCATATACAATGTAGGGGAGAAGCATTACAAATCTCTATACACCCAAATCCCTAAGGAAACCCTTGGGAGAATTATATCCATCGACATTGCTTTCCCCACCTAAGGGGAACAGGAAATGGATGAGATCCCTATGGAGCCCATTTCTCAAAAGGATCTATAACTTATCATTCAACAACTACAAAGAGAAAAGGCCCATGAATTTGGTGGTGGAATTCTTTTCGGGACTCTCAAAATTATTTAGAGAGGATATGCAAATACTCATAAAGAAATCTCATGCTTAAGGGAGAGTTCTTTGGGTTTTTAAGACCACTTTTCTTGACACTATCCCAAAGGTAAGCAATTCTATGCATTTTGATCAGTGTAGACCTATATCCCTTTGCAATTGTGTCTATAACTTAATAGCCCAAACCAAAATTGCAAGGCTTAAATGCATTATTTTTGAAAATATATCACAAGAGAAACTAGCCTTATTTTGAGGTTAAGACATATAGGTGCCATGAGAATTCCTCCACTACATCAAGGTTAGCAAAAATAGACCACTCATACAAAAAATAGATCTATCTAAAGCTTTCAATTACTCAAGCTATATCTACCTCCACATGACTCTTATTCAAATAAGTTTCTCTTAGGCTTTCACGCTCAAATTTATCTACCTCTTTCGTTACCTTAATTAACCAATCAACCTCCAAATTGTTCCCATCCTCCAAGAGTCTTCATGAAGGTTTCTCACTTTCCACCTCCTTTTTATCTTATTTACTAAGGATCTCAACATATTGATTCAATCAAAATATATATAAAGTTGATAAACATCAAAGGTGTAATGGTTGTTGGAGTCAACCATGCCACCCACCACATCCATCTACATAAATGGAACTTGAGCAAACTCCTTCCTCCTTGGGATATGAAAGAATAAATTGAAAGACAATTATTCATTGAGAAGAGTATACACTCCTTAATAGGTAAGTGGTTAATTATAGTTTTTTAAAATTAAATCTATTTTTGTAATTATATGAAAAATTAGATAAATTTCTTTTTTATTTCATATATATTCAATCATAAAATAAAATTTAGATTTTAAAATTTTTATAAAAACTTCTTAATTTTTATTAATACTTAATTAAATAGTTTTTTAACTTTTAGAAAAATAATAAAGTAAACTAAAAGCTAATTAAAAGTAAAATAATCTCCGATTTCAATATTAATGTGTCCTAGGCATGTAATAAAAACACTAGAACTTAAAGATAAATTTGGAAAAAATGAACAAAAGCAGATCAACGATTTTTAAAAAAATGAACAAAAGCAGATCATCATCCATTTTTGAAATCGGATTTTTAGATCGTTGGAAATTGGTGGTGTTTCAATTTTTGGATTTCCATATTTTTTTTGAATCCGTTCCTATGGCGGTGGAGGAGGGATGGCAGCATATATATGTCTGATTTTCAATTTGTTGGGTTTGTTTTCCTCCTCTGTCACTAGCAAGTTTTTAGAGTCTTTTTTTTTGTTTTCTGTTCTGTGGAAGCGCTTCCTGTGGTCTGTCTGTAGTCCGTCTCTGTGGGGTCTGTCTCTGGTCCGTCTCTGTGTGTGGTCTGTCTGTTTTTGTTTGGGTCGCTTGTGACGAAGGAGGAGGTCATTACTTGTTTAGCTTGAATTTGATTCATTGATATCAAGGATGCGGTGGAGCTGCAATACCCCAGGGCGAGATGCGGTAATACCCCAGGGCCAGCAGATGCGGTGGAGCTGTAATACCAAGGGCGTCCATGACAGGTAATTCTTTGTTGTTTTTATTAACGGAGTCAAGGTATACCAAACAGTACATAGCGGAGACATAAGAGACAGGTAATTCTTTGTTGTTTTTATTTGCGGAGTCGAGGTATACAGACATAGGAAGAGCCGAGTACATAGTTCTGGACACTGCCATACCCCTGCGGATTGGGACTTTCTAACTTTGTATAGTGGGGTCTACCGAGGCGCAGAAGACCCTGATATGCATTCCCGGTTTCACTGTAACTAGGGTGATGCCCGTAGGCTCTGCAAATTTAACAGTACCCCCTGCCCAACTATTTCCCATTACGATTGGGACATTCCGGACCCAGATATACCCTTATTGTTTCTTTGGTTTAAGATCATTAAGAGTTACATTTTGGGTTATTTGGTTTAAGATCTTTAAGAGTTACATTTTGGGTACATTATTTCTCTTATTGATATGTAAATCAAATTTATAGAAAGAATTTTTAATCTCAAACTCCTAAACACATCTAGGAACTTTTAATCTCAAACTCCTAAACACATCTAGAATTTGGCACGCACCTATACTGGATTTCCTCGCCCATCCAGACGTCCTGCAGCTCAAAGAACTTTTCAGCTCTGTGTTTCTGGCTGCGGCGTGCATCATCTCCCATGGGAAAGCCATTATGAAGTGTTACAGTTTCCAGAAGATGTGGTGGAGAAAGCCATTATGAGAAGCAAACTCCATTAGAAAATGGGTTTTTCTTCTCATATTGGCTCTCTCTCCAGCATGTCACGGAAGCTGTAACATCTCATCAAGACTATCTTACCTGTGTTACCTGTGGGACATGATTGCAGAGCTGGAAAGCTGAATTACTCTGCAGAACATTTCAATGGGCGAGGAAATCTACTATACTTGTCTGACAAATTCTATGTGCAGCTCATTAGATGAGTTTGTTATGAGATTTGCTTCATAACAGATAACTAAGCTCGACCCACCAGAGACGCTCATGCATATCCCCTGTTCCACAACAAATTGGGATC
Source organism: Larix kaempferi (assembly GCA_027924585.1). Lineage (NCBI taxonomy): Eukaryota > Viridiplantae > Streptophyta > Pinopsida > Pinales > Pinaceae > Larix > Larix kaempferi. The sequence continues at coordinate 21,534,193 of BSBM01000066.1, read as the reverse complement.
GTTTCCACAACAAGCTAGTAGTAGATAAACAAATTGACTACTACTAGTAGTTTGTGTAATTTTGCTGGTCCAACTCACGAAGGAAACTTGGATATGAGTTTCTCTAGATTATTTCCATTGGAGCTCATAATTTTTTTGTAACCAGAATTTCCCCAATTATTTGTTGTGATGGGATTTATGTCTCGATATATTTTGTTTCATAACATCTCTATATAGAGAAACCAATTGACTGACTAGTAGTAGTTTCAGTGTAATTTTTCCGGTTAAAGTTAAAATAGAACTCTGCTTCAACCTTTGTAGGCGTAGCTGGTAATCACTGTGACATTTCAAAAAGCATGAAGGAAACTTAGATATGATTTTTCTGCAGTTTAACTTCAAAGATCCTGGAAAAAGCTCGTTTAAACCATGGCTCCCATGGCTTCCCTTAAGATTAGCCTCATCCATCCTTATGAAAACTCTCATATAATGATGATGAAATTTGATCATAGAGATGGTCTCATAGTAGGTGAAAACTGAAGTCCATATGGAGAAACACCTTCTCATTGATAATAAATAGGCATTTTGAAGTTTCCACTTAGCAATTGGGATCGTTTCCACTCAACAATTCTTATTGAATACACATCTAGAATATTGGTTCTCCTCGCCCATGCCCAACACAACGTTCTACTATGATTATTTCATGGCTGCCAAATTCAAATATCCATTAAATATTTTTATTAAATATTTTTTTTATTTAATTTAATGTATATTTTTATTATATTTAATTTAATATATTCTAAATTTGAGTTTTATGTATTTCTGTGTTTTTTTAAAATAAGTATTACTAGAGATTTGAACTTCTAATTTTTTATTTACAATTTCTGATCTCAATTACTCATTAACAATTGCTATACCCATGGGCTATATTTATATTTTTAAAATGCATTTAGTAATGATGATGATATTTGTATTTTTTTGCACTTGAATATTTAAAAAAATAGTTTTGAAATGTATTCTATTAATATTTTAAATATTTTTTCACATATATGTTTTGACAATTTATTTTTAAAATTGGTAGCAGATATGGCAGGATCTATTTCTTTGTTTTGTAGAAACTTTGTTTAGTGAAAATATGACTGAGTATTTTGGCCTAAGCCAGCACATGTGTTTTTTTCCTTTTGCATCATGTTTGGGGAGGCTGCACCATTTTGTTTTAAAGCCTGCACATGGATTTTTTTTCCTTTTGCATCATGCTTGGGGAGGCTGCATGTGCAGCCAGCCATTTTGTTTTAAAGCTTTGTACAAAGTTAAAGTCATAAGAAGCTTAGATTGAAAAAATGTTTTGTTTAGATATTGGCAACATTATTGGCCTCTAATCAGTTCACCGTGTAGAATAAATTTAAGATGAATTCAAAATGGTGCTTGAGAAAATTTGATACAAATGATAAATTATTGTCCTAGCTCGTAATGTTTCTAGCTGCTTATATGAATGGAATGAAGGGAGAGGAAGTGATAAATTATTGTCCCAGCTGCTAATGTTTCTAACTGCTTATATGAATGGAATGAAGGGAGAGGAGCATATTCTCTATAAAGTTTAAACTAAGTCTATTATTGTTTGTAAAATATTTGGGAAATGTACAAATATAATTACATGATAAATTACCACAATCTTGTTTCTCTTGTGGCATGTTAGAGGTGCTGGGAGTTTGCTTTAAAAGTTGTTTTTTTTATCTTAACTAAGTTTTTCTACTCAACTGTTTTTTGGGATTTTAACTAATTTTCTCTACTCAAGTGACATTTGAAGTGACATTTGAAAAGGGTTAATAATCTCCATTTTGTGATCAATCCTGATATCAATGTACGCATCCTAATATTAGCAGTCAAAATGGTGTAGTATGCTTGGATATTCTAAAAGATCAGTGGAGCCCAGTACTCACATTAAAGACAGCCTTAATTTCTTTGCAAGCCTTGCTTTCATCACCAGAACCGGATGATCCCCAGGATGCCATGGTAGCACAACAGGTGGTGTTAAATTACATTCACATCATTTTAGTTGTCATTATGCCTTTTAGCTGCTTCTTACATTTTTCTTGGGTTGTTGATATGGATGTTATTCCTTTGTTTGCTTCCACTGCAGTACCTTAGAGACTATGCGACATATGTAAGAAGTGCACGTTATTCGATTGAAGCTTTTGCAAAGGGGGCATATCTTGGAATCGAAGAGAAGGTAAGATCCTGCCATATGTTTGCCATATTTTTTCACATATTTGAATTGCATTCAAATACATGGATTTCATTGCTTTGTAACTTTTGAAGCATTTCAATGTTTTTAATATTCAAAGTAATGTCTCATATATGTTTTTATAAGTTGTGTTTTGTTATCTTTTAGATACCCATCATCTTTTAAATATTGATTTAATCTGTCAATTGAAGTGTGTAATTTATATTTTTTTATAAGTAGTGTTTTGTTATCTTTTAGGTATCCACTATCTTTTAAATAGTGATTTAATCTCTCAATTGAAGTGCGTAATTTTTAAGAATGTTAATGAATAGAGAAACAAAAATAATTGATGTTTATTTTTTCTATGTTTTTATTTAAAGTAATGTTTAAATAAGAATGTGTCTAATATTTATTTTCGTTTGTTATCCTTTTCAGGTAGTAAGCATCTTTTGAACATTGATTCAATGTTATTTACAATAATATGAAGTGATATATAATGGACTTTCATAATTTAATAATTGTGAGAGTTTTGTAAAGAGAAAGACTTACAAACATATTATTTTTAATAAAAAATATATATTTTGGAGGATGGGATTCAACCCATCCAAATGTTTAGATGGTGGGGCGCCCCATCATCTTTCGAGTAGTCTCTTATAGTGTTATGTAGTATGTTTTTTTTTGTTCATTTTTTTTTCACTAATTGTTTCCACTTAAACTAATTTATAATTTCTCCAACACAAATAAATTTCATTTTCCACTTAATGCTAAATCACACAAACTAATTTCATAATTTATTTAAGACATAAATAAACAACATTGCATATAATTGAAATTCTAATCATTTCTATATTTGTTTTGTTTTAATTTTATACTTTCATCTTTATTTATATAATATTTAGATTATTACATTGCTATTATTTATATTTTAATATATGTATATTTATTTACTTATTTATTTTGTTTGTTGTATTTTAGTGCATTATTTGGTTGTGTTTGAGATCTTTGTGCATGTATTTTGTATGCAAATCTGTGTTTGGCAAATGCAATGATTTTTATGTTTGTTAGATGAAATAATAATGTTTTTTTTCTATGCAACTCTATGTGTTTGTTAGATGAAATTATGATTTTTGTATGCAAGTCCATGTGTTTGTGAGGAAAATTGATTTTTATGCTTGTTAGATGGAATGATGCTTTTTGTATGCAACTCTGTGTTTGTGTTTGAGATCTTTGTACAAGTATTTTGTAACTCAATGTCTTTGTTAGATGAGATGATTTTGGGGTGAGTTAGATGAGATGATTTTGGGGTTTGTTAGATGAAATAATGTTTTTTATGAGCTCTGTGTTTGTATTATGAAATGATTTTTAGCTTTAGATAAAATAATGTTTTTTTGTATACAACTCTATGTGTTTGTGTTTGAAATATTTATACATATTTTTTGTATGCAACTCCATGTGTTTGCGAGGAAAATTGATTTTTATGAGATTGTTAGATGAAATAATGTTTTTTATATGCAACTTAGTGTTTGTGTTTGAAATCTTTGTACATGTATTTTGTAATTCTATGTATTTGTTAGCTGAGACAATTTTCATGTTTGTTAGATGAAATAATATTTTTGTATGGTCTGTGTGTTTGTATTATGAAATGATTTTTAGCTTTAGATAAAATAATGTTTTTTGTATACAACTCTATGTTTGTGTTCGAAATCTTTATACATATGCTTTGTATGCAACTCCATGTGTTTGTGAGGAAATTTGATTTGTATGCTTGTTAGATGAAATAATGTTTTTTGTATGCAATACTGTGCTTGTGTTTGAAAGCTTTGTACATGTATTTTGAAATTCTATGTGTTTGTTAGATGAGCCAATTTTAGGGTTTGTTAGATGAAATAATGTTTTTTGTATGATCTCTATGTGTTTGTATTATGAAATGATTTTTAGCTTTAGATGAAATAAAAGTTGCTTTTTGTATACAACTCTATGTGTTTGTGTTTGAAATCTTTATACATATGTTTTGTATGCAACTCCATGTGTTTGTGAGGAAAATTGATTTTTATGTTTGTTAGATGAAATAATGTTTTTTGTATGTAAGTCTGTGTTTGTGTTTGAAATATTTATACATGTATTTTGTAATTCTATGTGTTTGTTAGATGAGACAATTTTCGGGTTTGTTAGATGAAATAATGCTTTGTGTATGATCTCTATGTGTTTGTATTATGAAATGATTTTTATCTTTAGATAAAATAATGGTTTTTTTGTATGCAACTCTATGTGTTTGTGTTTGAAATCTTTGTACATGTGTTTTGTATGCAACTCCATGTGTTTGTATTATGAAATGATTTTTAGCTTTAGATGAAATAAAAGTTGTTTTTTGTATACAACTCTATGTGTTTGTGTTTGAAATCTTTATACATATGTTTTGTATGCAACTCCATGTGTTTGTGAGGAAAATTGATTTTTATGTTTGTTAGATGAAATAATGTTTCTTATATGTAAGTTTGTGTTTGTGTTTGAAATATTTATACATGTTTTTTGTAATTCTATTTGTTTGTTAGATGAGACAATTTTCGGGTTTGTTAGATGAAATACTACTTTGTGTATGATCTCTATGTGTTTGTATTATGAAATGATTTTTATCGTTAGATAAAATAATTTTTTTTATGTATGCAACTCTATGTGTTTGTGTTTGAAATCTTTGTAAATGTGTTTTGTATGCAACTCTATGTGTTGGTAGATAAAATAATTTTTATGTTTGTTAGATGAAATAATGGTTTTTGTATGCAACTTTTTTTTTTTTTTTTTGTATGAAATAGATTTTATGTGTGTTCACGAAATAATATTTTTTATGCAATTTTATGTGTTTATGAAATAAGGTGATTTTTATATTTGTTAGATGATATAATATCTTTTGAATGCAATTTTATGTGTTTGTTAGATAAATATGATTATGATTGTTAGACGAAATAATATTGTTTTGTAGATTTTTTATGATTATGTATTTGTTAAATGAAATGATTTTTATGTTTATGCGTTTGTTAGATAAGATGATTTCTATGTTTGTTTATTGAAATATCATTTTTTGTATGATTTATATGTTTGTTAAATGAAATTAGTTTTATGTTTTGTATGCAACTCTAACTCTATGTTTGTGTTTGTGATCTTTGTAAATGATTTTTATATGTAGCTCTATGTTTGTGTTTGAGATCTTTGTACATGGTTATGGTTTTTGTATACAACTCTATGTGTTTGTGTTTATAGATCTTTGTACATGGTTTTTATATGCAACTTTATGTTTTTGTGTTTGTAGATCTTTGTATATGTTTTTTTGTAGGTAACTTTGTGTTTAGGTATGTAGATTTTTGTGTGAAATGATATATATATATATATATATATATATATATATATATATATATATGAATGGTATATTAGGTTTATTTGTAGTATAATAATAAATATATGTTATATGATTTCATTTTTTTTTTAAATTGTTTGAATTATTTTTTTAAATATTGTTTTATTTCATTTTCATTCATTTTTAATATCAAAATTTATGAACAATTAAAATAATCCATCATCTTATTTAATTTTTTATCTTAACTATAATAAAATCAATTTAATTAATACATACAAAATCAACTTAAAAAATAGATTAATTTTTTTTAAACAACTTGCTTTGTTGATACATCAACAAAGCATAGATTTGTTTTGTTGTAACAACAACAACAAAGCATAGTTTTTTAGGCCATATAAGCTTTCACCTCCACGTAATTGGTCTTGTTAGTAGAGATTCTAAAATCTTAAAGCTAAGAAAAGTTCTCCAATATATTATATTTTTAATGCAATAATAATAATATTTATATTAAAATATAATTCTTATGAAATAAATTAATAAAATATTAAAATATATTTTTATTATTATAAATATTATAAATTTTTAATAATAAAAATTTGAAAATGAATTTAATTTATTTTTATGAAAATTTTATTTTTATTATAACACTTCAATTTTAATTTTAAAATTTATGTCTTCTAATAATCTTAATTTTATTTTTATTTTTATTTTTAAACTTTTAATTTTTATCAATTAAATAAAAATTAAATTATTATTATATCTGAAAGATTTTTATTTTTATTTTTAAACTTTTAATTTTTATCAATTAAATAAATAAAATAAAAATTAAATTATTATTATATTTAAATTCATTATAATATTTGAGAAATAAAAATTAAACCGACCACTCTCGCGAGGCGAGAATTTAGCAAACATAACAAATATATAAAAAAAATTAGTACTACATTTATAATATTTAAACAATAAAATTTATTAAAAATATAATTTTATAAAATAAAAATAATCATAATTACTTTTTTTTAATATTTAAAATCAAATTTATAATTAATAACACTTTAGGACCTATATTTTATAATCTTTAGTATATACTCTTTTCACATTTATAGACATATATTTTATAATCTTTTAATATATACTCTTTTTCACATTTCTATTTTTGTTTATTGTATTGAAGTATATTATGTAAATGTATTTTTTTTATGTATATAATATTTATTTATTAGATTACTATTATATATATTTTAATAGATGTATATTTATTTATTTATTTATCTTGTTTGTTGTATTTGAGTATATTTTTGTTGATTTAAAATTTATTAATATGAAATAAATATTGACTTTTTAATTTGAAATTGAATGTGGAATTGTTTGATTATTTAAAATATGTATAGATTGCTTCAAATGAATTTATTGGTATTAAATTTATTTATGAAATTGTTTGTTAGATGAGATTATTTGTATGTTTGTGAATCTTTTTCCATGTTTTTTATATGCAATTTTGTATTTGTGTTTGTGGTTTTTTTACATGTTTTTTAACAATTTTTTTGCATGTGATTTTGTATTTGTGTTTGTGGATCTTTTTACATGTATTTGTATTTGTGTTTGTGGATCTTTGTATAATTAATGTGTTTGTGAGGAAAATTGATTTTTATGCTTGATAGATGAAATAATGTTTTTTGTATGCAACTCTGTGTTTGTGTTTGAAATCTTTGTACATGTATTTTGTAATTCTATGTGTTTGTTAGATGAGACAATTTTCGGGTTTGTTAGATGAAATAATGTTTTTTTGTATGATATCTATGTGTTTGTATTATGAAATGATTTATAGCTTTAGATAAAATAATGTTTTTTTGTATACAACTCTATGTGTTTGTGTTTGAAATCTTTATACATATGTTTTGTATGTAACTCCATGTGTTTGTGAGGAAATTTGATTTGTATGTTTGTTAGATGAAAAAATGTTTTTTGTATGCAAATCCGTGTTTGTGTTTGAAATCTTTGTACATGTATTTTGTAATTCTATGTGTTTGTTAGATGAGACAATTTTCGGGTTTGTTAGATGAAATAATGTTTTTTGTATGATCTCTATGTGTTCATATTATGAAATGATTTTTAGCTTTAGATAAAATAATGTTTTTTTGTATGCAACCCTATGTGTTTATGTTTGAAATCTTTGTACATGTGTTTTGTATGCAACTCTATCTGTTGGTAGATAAGATAATTCTTATGTTTGTTAGATGCAACAATGTTTTTTGTATGCAACTTTGTGTTTTTTTATATGAAATTGATTTTATGTATGTTCATGAAATAATATTTTTTATGCAATTTTATGTGTTTGTGAAATAAGATGATTTTTATGTTTGTTAGATGGTATAATATCTTTTGTATGCAATTTTATGTTTGTTAGATGGTATAATTTCTTTTGTATGCAATTTTATGTATTTGTTAGATGAGATGACTATGTTTGTTAGTCGAAATAATGTTTTTTGTATGCAACTTTTTGTTTGATAGATTTTTATGATTGTGTGTTTGTTAAAAGAAATTATTTTTATGTTTATGTGTTTATTATATAAGATGATTTCTATGTTTGATAAATGAAATTATTTTTATTTTTGTTGGATGAAATGGTGTTTTTTTGTATGCAAATCTGACTGTGTTTGAGATCTTTGTACATGTTTTTTGTTGCAACTCTATGTGTTTGTGTTTTTAGATCTTTGTACATGTATTTTGTATGCAGCTTAACGGGTGTGTAGATCCTTATACATGTTTTTTGTATGCAACTTTATGTGTTTGGGTATGTAGATCTTTGTGTGAAATGATATTTATTTGTGTAGATTTGTATGTTTATATTTACATTTTTTTTATATTATGTAAATTATGTATAACTTATGACTCTATATACGTATGCTTATTTCTAGTATAATAATAAATATATACTCTGGGTTGGTAGGTGCGGGAGGAGTCCTTGTCTCCGAGGGAAACAAGGTGAAAGACTTTGCTTGGGGAATTGACAGGAGGACAAATAATGATGTGGAATGGCTCGCATTGATTAAATGAATGGAAATCACAAGGAACGAAGATGTCAAGGATCTCGTGGCCTTTGGAGACTCAATGCTGGTAATCAGGGAAGCCAGATCTATGGCCAAAAATTGTAGAAAACCAGTCTCTAAGCTCCATCATCTCTTCATCTATGTGGCTAAGGATTTTAACTCTATCAACTTTCTTCACATCTTGACGGAGCAACAACCAGAAAGCAGTCATCATGGCCAATATAGGTGTTGGTTTGGATTGTGGATTATCGACCAGCAATGGTCAAAACCTTGACATCAATTGGGTCCCTTAACCCCCCGTCTTGGTTTGCAAATGAAACCCATGATTGCACTAATTAAGCGCTCTCTCAGCTTGGTATTTCTATTACCACAATCCTATAAACTATAGTCCCGACCCAAATATGATTTTGAGTTATGGCAAGATCTCCTTGGGATCCCCCTCTCCTCCTTGACCCCTGCCCGTGTCCTCTCGGCACACTTGGCGGCCTCCACCTGTTGAATCCACCTATCTCGAATGCGGGAAGTTATTGAGACTAGGCTTTGAGGAACCCTCAACATGCAACTCGCTCGAGGGTGATACTCCTGGCATTCTGCAGGACTCCTTCTGCATTGAGAGTTGGGTTTGTATTTACAAGTTAAACATGGAGGATGATAATCACAATGCTGTTTTGAACCTCCCTATGCTGCAGTGTCGTCAATGTAGGAAACACCTTCAGGTCCATTTGGAGGGGGGGGGTTGGAATGAAAAGATATCTCTTAGCTTTCGACGTGGTGCAGGGACAGAGCAATGGTGGTTCTGCGTAGCAAGATTTTCATGGACACTCCATAATTGATGAGTCGGGTAGTGGTAGGAATTGGGCTCCTCTCGACGTGGTGCAGGGACAGAGTAATGGTGGTTCTATGCAGCATGTTGTTCGTGGTCACTCCAGTGAGTAGGGCAATGGCAGGAATTGGACGCATCCAATAGGTGATAATGGTGGTTTCATTAATTTGGAGTCTCCTCAAGGGCTGGAAAGTCCGTCCTCTGAGGTCCATTCGCATTTGCAGGAGTTGGAAACACAAGTTCGTTGGCTCATAGGTGAGAACTTAGACCTTAAAAAAGCCATATCTCACCTTTTCACAATTGTTTAGATCACGAACTCTGAAGTTTGCAGTGGTAGCAGTAAGTTGAAGGAGTATTTTGACATGCTTGCTGGAAAATTTGAGAACGGTTGCTCCTCTTCAGTGGATCTGAGCACCCAAATTAAGTCCCTGGACAACAGTCTCAGAATTGTTGAAGAAAATATCGATGGCTTGAGGTCTGATATTAGGAATAGTACCACTGTCTTCCATGGCATCGTTGATGATAACGCCGGAGTTGCGACTGGGAACAAGGAAAAGAACGTCCATCAACAACATGTCAACTGTTGAACCCTCTGTCTGCTCATCTATGTATTTACAGAACTTTTATGTTATGTCCCTTTTTTCGCAAAGGCTTGTAGAAGTTGAGGATCAACTAGTCCAGTGTTTCTCCACGTTATGTATTTCTTCTGTATTTTTCTTCTAGGAAAGTTTGTAAGAATTTTCAGCTGTCGCAGAATAGGGTATATGTATGACCTGCAAAGACTGGAGTGTGATGAGCTAGCCATGATAGATCTCCATTTTTGGGATCAGTCTTCCCATCTTTTTGTAATACTGTCTCTTTTTTAATATAAAAACTCGTTATCCATTGTTGTAAAAAAATATATATATATATATATATATATACTATATGATTTCATATTTTAATTTGTTTTAAGTGTTTAAATTTTTTTATTTTTAATATATTTTTTGTTGTTTTGTTTCATTTTTCATTTATTTTTAATATAAAAATTTATGAACAAATAAAATATAATCCGTCATTTTATTTTACTTTTAATAAATTAAATAGCATCATATCTATAATAAAACCAACTTAATAAATATAAAAAACATTAAAAAAATTATTTTATTTTATTTTGAATAAATTAAATAACATAATAACTCTAACAAAATCAATTTAATAAAGACATTACAAAAATTTAAACAACTCGCTGTGTTGATATAACATCAACAAAACACAGTTTTGTTTTGTTGTAAAAACAACAACAAAGCACAATTTGTAAGGTCATATTAGCTTTCACCTTTAGGTGGTTGGTCTTGTTAATAGAAATTCTAAAATGTCAAAGCTAAGAAAAACTCTCCAATATTTTATATTTTTAATGCAATAATAATAATATTTATTAAAATATAATTCTTATGAAATAAATTAATGAAATATTAAAAAATACTTTTATTATCTTAAAAATTATAATATTTAAAAAATAAAAATAAAATAATAAAAAACTAAAAATGAATTTACTCTTTATTATGTTGGTAACCATAACATTAAATTTTTATTGTTGTTATAACACTAATTTTAATGTTAAAATTGATGTGGTCTAATAACCATAATTTTATTTTTATTTTTAAAACTTATAATATTAATTTTAATTTTAACCAATTAAATTATTATTATATTTGAAAGTTTAAATTTATTATAATATTAGATAAATTAAAAATTAAAAATATTATTTATTATGTTTATTAAATTTTATTTTATCTTTTTTATTGGAATGTGTTTCATTTTGAGGATGGTATCCAAGGTAACCCATTGGGCCTAATTTGGTGGGGACATCAAGTAAGGTCCTTATATAGCTATGTATAGCCACCTGAGGATTTGACCGTGAGACCTTCTACTCAACTTACAACACTCAACCACTTAAACTAACCCACTAAGCTAAAATTAAAATTAAATTATTATTATATTTAAAAATTTAAATTTATAATAATATTTAATAAATAAAAATTTAAAAATATTTATTTATTTATTTATAACAATTGCACAATAAAATTTTAATAACATAACTAAAATAAAAAATTTATAATTAATAATGAAAACATAATTTTTATTTATAAAATCAAAATAATATAAAATAATAAAAATGAGCATAAATAGATTTAGTTCATAAAATAAAATTAATCATAATAATATTTAATAAGTTTATAATATTTAAAAAATAAAATAAAAAGAATAAAAATGATTCTAAGTCAAAATAATATTTAAATAATAAAATAAAATAAAATAATTTTTTATTATCAATACGATATAAAATAAAAATATCCTAAGACAAAATAATATTTATTTTATTTATAATATTTATATCATATAATTAATTTTATAATATTTATAATAAAAACATAATTTTATGTATAAAATCAAAATAATATAAAATAATAAAAATGAGCATAAATAGATTTAGTTTATAAAATAAAATTGATCGTAATAATATTTACTAAAAGAAAACAAAATTTATTATTAATATGATATAAAATAAAAATAATAAAAATGATCCTAAGTCAAAATAATATTTATTTTATTTATAATACTTAAATAATATAAATAAGTTTATAATATTTAAACAATAAAATAAAATAAAATTTTATTATTAATATGATATAAAATAAAAATAATAAATGATCCTAAGTCAAAATAATATTTATTTTATTTATAATATGTCAATAATATAATTAAGTTTATAATATTTAAACAATAAAATTTATTATTAATATGATATAAAATAAAAATAATAAAAATGATCTTAAGTCAAAATAATATTTATTTTATTTATAATATTTAAATAATATAATTATGTTGAAAAAATTGTTTTATTAATCCGTGAGATGTAGAATAATTGATGGCGAGTGATTGTTAAGACACTCTTAAATAGAAAGGTCATCGGTTCGAAACCCTATGGATACTAAAATCCAACCATGCTAAGGGTTGGTGCGGTCTAGGCTGGGTGCGAACCCCAGATGATTTTGATGGTTTAGATGCTCCTAGTTCGTGGTCTCTCAACCAATGACGAACTCTGCTAATCAAGAATACTACCACTTACCAACCAAAAAAAAGAAAAAAATGTCTCATTAATAATAAAAACAAACCTTTTATTTATAAATTAAAAATAATATAAAATAGTAAAAAGATTATAAATAAAATTAATTTTACTATATTTGTAATATTTAAATACTAAGTTTAAAAGTTAACTTTTATTTATAATATAAATTAAAATAAATAATGAAAGTGATTATAACTTTGATTTATAATATAAATTAGAAATAAAATAAAGAAAATGATTATTATTTTATTTATAATATAAATGAGAAATAAAATAATGAAAATGATTATAACTTTTATTTATAATATAAATTAGAAATAAAATAGTGGAAATGATTATAACTTTTATTTATAATATAAATTGAAAATAAAATAGTGAAAATGATTATAACTTTTATTTATGATATAAATTGAAAATAAAATAATGAAAACGATTATAAAGATATAATGTAAATAAATTTATTATGATGTTTACTATATTTATAATATTTAAATAATAAAATTAAAACTTAAAAAATTATTATTAATGATGAAATAATAACTTTTTAATATATATATAAATATAATATAAAAAGAAAAACAATATAATTTTTATATATAAAAGAGAAACAATATAATTTTTTCTATATAAAAGAATCGATTCAACTTTTACTTATATAAAGAAAAACAATATAACTTCTATTTACTTTTACTTATACAAAGAAAAACGATATAACTTCTGTTTACTTTTATTTATACAAAGAAAAACGATATAACTTCTGTTTACTTTTACTTATATTAAAAAAAACAATATAACTTCTATTTATATATGTACATAAATTGAATAGGAAAACAAAACATTATAAAAAAATAAATTTATAAAACTTATATTAATTATAATGATAGTAATAAATAATATTATTATTTATAAATTAAAGATAAAAAATATTTAGAAAGCTAAAAAAGATTTTCTTATATTTTTATTTAATTGAAAAAAAATAACAATGTCAAATAATAAAATTTATTATAACAACTAAATTTTTATTTATAAATATTTTTTAAAACTAAAATAATAAAATATATTATAATATTTTTCATATTTTATTGGAAATTTCTTATAATTTAAATAAATTGTTTGCAACTTAATTTATTAAAAACATTAAATGAGATTTGCAATATATTTATAACATAATGAAACTTATTAAATAAAATAATTTTTAAATTCATATATTTAATATTATAAATATATAAAATAAAGAATGAATTTATTAAATCAAGTATGTACTTCGTAAAGAAAGGGTATGACCAACGAGTATACATAAGAATCTCCTACTTCTACTTTAAAAAACAAGAAATCATTATAAGATATAGCTAGTAAACAATCATCATATACCCAACTATAAACTACTTAAATAAAGGAAAGAGCACATCAGCAACCCTAATGAACCAATCATATACCCGTTGGATCATATCCCTGAGTCCCTGATCTGAACAACCTGAATCACATTGAAGCACTGGATCTAAATATACCATGGGCACTAACAATCAACCTACTCTGGATGATAGAAGCATGGCTAACTCAGTCACCGACCTGGAGTCATGGGGCTCAATCATGGCATGAGGCTGTAAATGTGCAAGAACTAGGTCCACTTAATGTGTAAGAGTGATCATCAACATATTGCTCATCATCACTTGATCTCATCAAAATGTGTAAAGGACTTGCTAAAAAATATACTAGAAATTGGTTTGCAATCATGGTAGCCCGGCTATTATGGATGTGACAACAAGACCAATTATGTTTATCTTATGTATGAAAACAACAACCCGAAGGAAGTGACCTCATGCAAATATCTTGGAATCGATCTTCATCATAAGCTTAATTGGGACTATAACATTAAGAAAATGATTAATATAGGGTGGAAAGCTTATTATGGACTTGAAGTTGTAAATCAACAGACCTTTGGGTTTTGGATAAGAAGAAACTCCTCTTTGAGAGTCTCTTCACTTTTTTATTTTATACAGATGTGAAATTCGGGGCTGCAACATCCCTAGAGAATCATGGAGAAGGATAGAGCAAATCTAAAAGCATTTTATAATATATAATCTTAAAATAAAATGCAATATGTCCTATCCTATCCTCCTCATACAAGTGAGTCTCTTCCCCATAGAGAGAATGGCTATGACTAGGTACCTAATGTACAAGAACAAGATAAACAACATGGGAGACAAGAGGCTCGCTAAGATTACTTCAAACCTTAGTCAAAACCATAGTAGCATAATTCGAGTACGAATACGAATACAAATATGATTCGATAAAGGAAAAAATACGTATATGAAAAAATCTAGTACGAATAAAATACAAAAGTAGACTGTGTATATATAATACTTTTTAATCAAATATTCACAAATATATTGTAATTGTACATAGAAATTTATATACTAAAATCAAACATATAATTAAAAACAAAATATAAAAATTTCAACAACCTGGCATATGGCGAGTGTGAGAGACGACAACTAGTTATTAATAATTATTTTAATAAGAAAGTATGAAATTGAATGGTATTTTTGTTTTATAGTGTTTAAATAATTGAAAATTTGGTTTTTATAAATTGGTTTTCAAAATTTAATTGTGCACTAGTAAGAATTTGTATCCATATTACACCTACACCAAATATTCGACGAATTTGAATTTGTCCTGGATTTCTGTACACGAAATACTAATACAGTTGAATTATGTTACTATGGTCAAAACCACTTGAGACTTAAGTGAGGTTGGCATAAAGATGTCAATCCTTGGCTAAATCATTGGGGAGTCGAGAAAGAGGTCACTTTACATAATATTGATAACATTAAAAGTATTATTACATTTAAATTCAAGGAGAAGCTCTGGTGCGATAAAGAATGAGAAAATAATATAAAATTAAGATACTATAAAGATGTGATCATCCATAACCTAGAAGATCAATTTTTTTTTCTCTATTTTAGTTAGCATAAAAAAAGAAAATCAACATTACAAAAAAAAACACTCTTTCGAACTCTATAGTGAAAAAGGGCATTGGACAATTCCTAAAACGTAATGGAATGAAGAATTTGTCATCTTTGTGACACTAAGAGGGTCGAAAGATGAAAATCACTTTCTCTTAGAATGTCTTGCTTACATCCACATTAAATCATAATTTCAAAACATTTGATATAGTATTGACCTTCTTAACCTTTTAACTCATCACAAATATTGTGATCTAGAAATGCTCTTCCTAAAGCTTTTTGAACACATATATTAAATTTTAAGGAAAATCAAATAATTTCTTATGATTTTTAAGATCTGGTAAATCAAAGATGATCTCACTTGACATTAATACGCAACCGCCATCATCATTACAAATATTTTATAATGAATTAAAATATTAAAAACAATTCACTCTTCCCACTCTATATCAATGAGCTCAAATATTATAACAATTCACTCTTTTTTATATATTTATTATTATTTCATGTTTTGTAAATATCTCTTTTACGAAATTCCGTTAAATTTAATAGCTTTTTCAATTAAATTAATATACAACACCTCACGCAATTTCTTGGTTGAAGGCTCGCTTTAACTGCTTTAGTTACTTTTTTGTAAATGGTTCATTTTTCAAGTTCATTTTTTTTACATGTGGTTCACAAACCCTTCAATGGGGTTGTTACGTCCACAGTAAAAAAATCACAGGGATCCCACCCAAAGGAACCGCACCCCATTCGTTCTAATTATGGAGCTAACCCAATATATCATATAAGTTTAAAAACACCCATTATTAGAAATAATTTACAACATAATAAATTTGGATCAACCTCAAATTCGCAGCAACTCTAGAAGCTAATTATGTCGAATTTTCATTGTAATATCATAATGTTGAAAGTTACAATGCTTCATTTTTTTTCTCTATGATAATAATATTCATAGTGATACAAATGATTTAGACTTAATGATGATCATGCTCTATTTGTTTTGATGTTTCATCCTTGTCATACAATGAAAAGCTAAAATTGTAAAATTGAAACTAACTCACCCAAATTTGGAAAAATGTAAATTAAAAGACGATAAGGATGAAATTTTTTAGCTAGTGAAAATGTTGGCCAAAATTTTATGGTATAGCAAAACTAAAGTGAAAATAACTATAAAAACAACCTAGATGTGGGTGTTTGAAGAAGTAGGCATGGCCGCACGGGGAATGGGGGCGATGGATACCTAGCCATCCGCTCGACCAGATGGGGGAGATTTCACACCACTTGTCCGGCTCTCATGCGCATGGATGAAGGTTGTTGTAATTATTGTATTTTTATTTTTTTTAATGTAATGTAAATATCCTTTAAAAAAAACCGTAAATATAAAAACCAAAGGCATAATGAGATAATATTTACATGTATATATCCAAATCCTCTTTGTCCAAGGGGATAAGTGTATGATGAGACATTGTGCAACATAACATGTTTTCTCATAAGTTTTTAAAGTGTTATGTTTTTCTAATATCTTCTTAGTAAGGTATAATGAGAACAATGTGCAATCCAACACCTTTTATAAGTTCAAATCGAGTGAATTTTCTAAAATTTTCATAGTATTCAATTTGATATAATGAGAAAACTTATTTCATTATCTTATTTGATGAGAAAAATGTGTAATCCAACTTGCTATTATAAGTTTAAATATAGTGATTTTTTAAAATGTTCTTAGTATTCAATTTGATGTAATGAGAAACTTATTTCATTTGAGTTTTTTATAATTAAAATTGTTTTTACATTTTTTAAAAGAATAAAAATATTGTTGTCATCTTTATCTGATGTTTGTTTTATTTTCTTCCATCTTTATATAATCAAATACATTGCACAATTATAAGTAATAAATAGTTTATTTTTATCATAATTATTTCATTCATTTTGATTTATGAATCAATATAAAACAATGTGATTGCAAATTTAATTAGTTATAATTTTTCATCTTTTCTTAATTAAGATCTTTACACTTGACATATAAATGAAAATATTACTCGTTTTATATATCTCTCATGCATTCTTATTTTAACCTTTAGATGTTTTTGGATTGTCATTGGATCTCAATATTATAAAGAGATCTTATTTTACTTAATTAATAGAAACTTTAAATTCCAAACCAAATTTTAAATTATATATATATATATATATAAGAGAAATGTATTTCAGCAATATTAATGTGATAGTTAAATTCAGTTTTAAAAAAAATCTTAAAATTGTGATATTATGTTAATTTTTCAGAATTTACTTCAATCTGATATAGGATCTTAACTGAGAGAATAACATGTACATCATATCTACAGCATATCAATCATGGACACAATAATGCAAGCACACAAGAGACACAGAGTTTCACTGGGCAAAACCAAGAAGGTGAAAAACCCCACAACTTCCTTAGAGATAGAAAGAGCAATGATACAACCAAAGTACAAGAGATAGTTTTCTCCTAGCAAATGATCCTCCTCCTCACAAGTGCGCCACTTTCTGAGAGAGATAAAAGTGAGTAATGAGTGATCAAATAGAGATCTCTCAATCTCTATTTATACTTGTCCTATCCTACCCAATAAACCAATGGGGCCAACTTGTCTAGCTTAGCCTAATAACCCATGGTTACATTAATCCGGGCCGACCCCACACTTGATGGTCTAATAACCCATTTACCCACATGACTCATACAGGGCCAACCCCATCAAGGTGGTCTAATAACCCATCAAGTATAAGTTACGACAGTTACAATATAAATGATGACATTTTCGTATAGAGGAATAATAACATCTCTATAGGAATACAAACACTTCCGTATAGAGGAATAATAACATCTCTATAGGAATACAATATACATGGGTAAAATACATTCCGAAGTTACATATACATCAACATATTAATATATATATTTATAATATAATTTTTTTATATAAAGGATTATCCATAAAACACCAATTTTCTAGTGAATAACAAAACTTTGATTCATATATCCCTAGGAATGGAAAAATAATAAAGCTTTGGGAGGATAAAATTTTGAACAGCTCATTAATAAGGGAGTATGAAGAGCTTAGCAGGTTTGAATGACATGTGTTGGCTTTAGTACCCTGTGGGACATCTCAGTTTGGCAGGACTCAAAAGCAAGGGACTGGAAAACATGGGTGAATTTGGATCTCCCTATTGATCTAAAACCCTCTTTGGAATTTTTCAAAAGATTCCTCCATGGAAAAGCACCCATGAGTAGAGTCTCTAAGGATGGACGGGGTTGGGGATCAAAATTGGGACATTATATGGTCTCTCAATGGTTCTCATTGCTCTCTAAATCCCTAGGGGGCACCTCCTAATCCCATCAACTGGAGGGGGGTATGGGGAAAGGAATCCTTCTTAAAGTATCATTTTTATGTTGGCTTGTGGCTCACAGGCATCTGCTTACATGAGACAATCTTCAAAAAAGGGTCCTTCTAAGGCCTTCTAAGTGTATCCTATGCCAAACAAGTGAAGAAAACATCAATCATCTTTTCCTGGAATGTTCATTTACCCAAAAATTTTGGTATTATGCATTTCTCTTATTGGGAAAGGCCTGATTATGCTTAGTTCCATTTAGGAAATGTTTGATGGTTGGGGCGAAAGGTAACCTACCTCATTTGCAAAGGCTAATTCAAATTGTGTTGGTTGACTCTTCCAAATTTTATCTGTTGGAAAATCTAGTTAGCTAGAAACAACCTCATTTTCTGAGCTACAGCTTCCTCTCCAATATTTGTGGCAGCTCAAGCTAAAACCTTGCTCTTTGAGGGCGTGAAGTCTAGAGGAACCCTCTCTCTCCTCTCAAATCTCACCCAAGGGGAAGTGAAATGGGTTAGTGGGATCCTTACCCTTTCAAGTCCTCTCCCTATGTTTGGTAAAAGTTCGTCCTCATGGTGGATCAGGAAAAATGAGCAGGAATTTGATCCATGGAGGAAAGGTCGGGGAGATTATGTCTCTTCTTTGATGGGGCCTCAAAAGGAAATCCAAGGGTGGGAAGAGTGGGAAGGCATATCTTCAACCCTGAGGATAGAGGATAATTGCTTATGCTTGGGGTTTGGGCAAGGTTTCAAATAACAAGACTGGGGCTCTGGCGCTTCTTCAAGGTATTCATCTTATGTGACAAAGAAGGATCACATAAGTGCTATTTTTTTATGATTTTATGATCATCATACAACTTCTCAAGAACCAATCTAAGCCAACTAATCTTACACTTCATTGAATAATAACCAGAATATAGGCCCACATAGCCGCAATGAATGGCATTCAGTTCTTTCATATCCTTAGACAACTGAACACCTGGGATGATGCTCAAGCGAATAAGGCTGTGTTCATGAGGGAGGGGGTCCTAAGTGTAAATGAGGAGGCTCCCCAACTTGTTTAAATCCCCTAAAGTATGCAATGAATTTAAACTCGAGCAATAGGATGTCCAGCTGTCCCAACACCACGTGGTGCGTGAGGCCCTGTAGCGTGTCTACTATCCATGACAACAGCTCGAATTGTTTCCCCACGCATGCTTTGAAGAGGGTATTGTCTAAGGTTCAAGTCCTGTAGCACAAGATTCATGTCTTGCATCATCAAGTCACAACCTTAAAGCACAAGATGACGACATCGGTTAGGGATTCCGATGACCATATTCAACAGCTCAAAAGGGATATGGCACAACAAAGAATGGAGCACCAATCTCGAGAGCATGAACTTGCAAGTGAAATTGAAGCTCAAAACTAGAAAATTCAGGAGTTGGAGGTGTGTGTGAGTCTTCTTGATTTCAATTCGAACCATCCAGTTGCTGAGACCCATCCATTTAAGTAGGAATTTAGACCTCGAGCATGATTTTTGGGGAGGGTAGATTTATCATTTTTTCCTTAATTAGTTGAATGTATTTCCAATATGTTATGTTGATAGGATTCATTTTCAAGTTGTATAGTTGTCTGTTTTTTTGGTAAACTAGTACCCATGGGGATTTGAACTTGTGATTTTCCATTTACAAATTTCTCATCTCAATTACTCATTACCAATTGCTCCACCTTCACGGGCTAAATAGTAAGGGGTTACTTTGATTTCTTTTCCATATATAGTACTTCCTTGTACAATCAAATATTTCATCACTGTGTATAGTTGTTTGCTTTGCTTAGGATATGCTAAAACAATTAAGCAAGGAGATAATTTTATAGTATATCCAGGTGCAATCTCCCACCTAGGTTTTTGAGTAATTCAAAACTTCTATGTGGAATTCTTAGATATGATCTATGTTTTGTGGCTTCACCATGATTTTAATATAAAAATTATAACCATTCACATCTTAGAGATTACAAATGTTGGCTTTGTTGACACCCAGACTGTCTGGTGTGCACCACATCTGAAAAAAATTTCATCTGAGTCAGATGATGCCATCAAACCTACAGTTTTTGTTCCCATGCCAAACTCCAGATGCCTCCACATATGTATCCTTAGGCTGGGGCCACAAAATGTAATGCTCTGGGTTGATTGCTATCTTGTTATTCATCCTTTGAGTCTCATTGATGCACACTCCCATGGCCTCCTTGCACGAAGCTTGTAAAAAAAAAAATCTTTGATTCATATAATTTTCATATTTTCCAACTTTATTGTTATTCAATTTAATTAAATTTTAAATAATTTGTAAAAAATATTTATTTTAATTTACATTTATTTAATAATTTTCTTATTAAATAATTTTGTACTAACTTTTTAAGGATAATTTTTATTTTTTTAATGATGGTAGTTAACATCCATTGAGACTAACTCTAGTCTAACGGACCTTAAGAGGATTACTTGGATTGCTGTAAAAATTTATTTCTATGCTCAAAAAGCTTAGAAGTGTTCCTAGGTCACCTTAATTTTGACGAGTTAAAATGTTTGGGAGGTTTGTATTGTGGCAAAAATTATGAAACTACGATTTAATATGGGTATACGTAGAGCATTCTAAGTGATATATGTTCACCTTCAACATCTTTAAAATAATCTTCACACAATAACATAACATATATTTTAATCATATATTATTAAAAACAATTATTTTACTTACACACTATCACACTATTTTGAAGGCACTCATTATTATCTCCCTTTGTTCTATTTGCATTTATTATTCCCTGCCAAGGCAGGGTATATACTAACCGATGGTTAGTCAACTTCTTTTGACTTTATATTAATTTTCATTTCGTCACAAAACTTTTTACAAAGTTTTAAAAAGTATTGGAAATTTTTTTATTAAACATAATATTCTGGAAAATGAAAATAATTATAACAATTTTTAAAATTAAGTAATTCTATTTTCTTATTGGTGTAGTACACTCTGAATGGGACATAAATACCTGGAAGAGTGGTTTTAAATTTTAAATTTAAAAAACAAATAAAATTAATTTATAAAACCAAAACACCTCAAAGCACCAGGTGTCCTAGGTGTTAATGAGCTGAAATTTGTACAGGGTTAGGTGGACTACAGCTCTCTATTCTATTCATCGGAGGCCTTTCAATAGTGACCGGACGCTTCATGGCTTTAGGTTAATTGGTTCTTGAATTTTTTGGGGGCTTCTTGAATTGTTTATGGGGCTTCTTCAATGTTTTCAAAGTCACCACTTTTCCATTTATCAGGACGCCTCTATACACAGTACTGATGGTGTTGACTCTGATTATATTATTGGCACTGAATGACTCGGTCGTAATCTCCAAATATATTTTCGTAAACCTTTGCATCAATGGTTGTCCAGGCATGTTGATCGACAGTGAATCCTCTAAATTGATTTTATTATTTTTTTCGCCCATATAACAATGAATAAATGCAATGCAAAATAATAAAGAGATCATTGCACTTGCAATAACATAAATAACTACAACAATGATGGTATGACGTGGACGATGATGGGAATGCAACACTCTGAAACTGGAGGAATTGAAACTTTTCAAGATGCCAACTAGAGGAACAGTGCCTTCGATTTCATTGTGAGAAAGATTGAGGGTTTTGAGGCTTGTCAAGTTTACCAACTCTACAGGAATTTTTTTAGGAAGCATATTTGATGATAAATCCAGACTTCTTAATAACTTAAGTTCGCCTAATTCCGCTGGTATCTCTCCTTGTAGGTGATTATTTGACACATCTAGAAATTGCTCCAAGTTCTGCAAACATGACAGAGCCATAGGTATTTCATCTTGCAGAACATTTCACGACAAATCGAGTCCCTGAAGACCGATGCATCGGCCAAGAGAAGAGGGAATTAATCCCGACAGATTATTATTAGAAAAATCGATGAACTATAACATCTCCATTCGTCCCAGCTGAGATGGTATTGAACCACTTAATAGATTATTAGATAGATTGAAATTTATATGCAATCCCCTCAAGCTAGCCATAAATCTAGGAATGGAACTTGTAAGCATGTTAAAAGAAATATCCAGATTCTGGAGTCTGATGCACTTTTTCAGGCTCCCTGTGATAGTACCACTAAGAATATTTCTAGACAAGCTGAGAAAAGTCAGCCAAATCCTTATAGTCATCTTCCCAAGTCGGACATCCTCCGCCTTCGGCCACAATCCTTCTAGCCGACTCATCCTCTGCCTTAAAAAACTATAAATCAGTTGACAAAACCAGGCTCATGTTGAGCTCCCAGTCTCGTTCCCCATAGGATGCCACCATTTCCCATTTCCTAGAAGGAGAAATTGAGGGTCCGGCCAGCCACCAAAAATTGGATAGAGATCGTTGGGGATCGACCACTTGTTGAACGGGAAGGAGATTCATTCAGGATTTTCCATAAAGCATCATTTCAAATTATGGTAAAAGATGCTCAATCGCTATCTGTTTCTGCACGATACGATACGTTCTACGGTACTGTTGAAGCCTCGGATGTATAGGTTGTTGGAATGGGGTCTAAGGCTAATAATAGAGGGTGAAAACCTAGACTGAAAGGCTTCAAAAGGCTCTGTGCAAGAGCATTTCTATCCCGAGCTTGTTTGGTGTAGTTAACTCCCATGGATACAAAGGCCTCCGTTGTCACTTACGGGGTTTGATCCTGAAAGGATCAGTCTTCCTGATAAGGAAGATTAAAGGTTATCTGTCTCTAAAATGGATCTAAACCTAGAAGAAATCTACCTTCAAGGAAATCTAAACTAAGTCTGATCTAATCTAAAGGAAGTGTTTTGATTGTGTGCAGGATAACTTACACACAAGGTTACCTTGTTTCTTTTATGCTAATTGAAAAATTAACGTGAACTTAATAATTTCTGTGAATCATTTGCAGAAATAGATAAATATTTTAATTAAATAAATTCAATTAAAACATAAGATACACAAAGACCATGAATTAAGACAAATCCAAATCATAGATCAATGCATTAATGATTGGCTACAAAATCAATAGTATTCATTCAATAATTAAGGTGAAGAAATCAGATATCATAAAAAAATTGATAACATAAACAAAGAAGATGCCAAAAGAAACTAATTTTGATTCATTGGTCTGCAAAAAATTACAAGATATTAAGTGAAATAGCATTTCTCCAGTCCTTCTCTGGCGATTATCTCCCCCCCTTACCCCATGAGAGATCTACCATTTAAATAATAATTACAAAATAGTTACAAAATATAGACTTCCCCTAAAGCAAGGATTACAAAATCAAACTATTCTAAGTATGACCAAGGACATCCTGCCACTTGGCTCTAACTTCTAACAGCTCATCAATATGTGGATAGTTGGATGACTTGAGCCCCAGCTGAGCGTCACATGTGAATATTTCCATCTCATTTTTGGCCAACTAATGCCAGGTATGCAGCAATATGTGGATCTTTCCTTCTAGGCCGATAGGTCGCTTGCTAAACTGGTCCACTTCTGCTATCTGGATGTGCTCGAGCTGTTGGATCTTTTCCTTGACTTCCTCACATTTGCGTTCAACCTACACAATCATTAACTTAGGTGGGCAGGCCTTTTCAGTAAGGTCCATGGTAGGAAACCCCAATGTTTCCATGATATTATCCACAGCATACCACCTTCTCCCATAGATAGCCTGTGCCTTTTTTATTGTTTCATCCACCATGTCAAGGATATTCTGCCAAGCATTCAAAGAAGTCCTGACTCTTCTGAATTAGAAATTGTCCAACATGGGAATGTCATCTAGTTTATCCTTAATGTACCTCTGCCAATCGACAATATCATCGATGGCTTTAGAAGCTTGTTGCCTCTTTTCCATCTGTTGGTCGAGAATGGCAGACATCTTCTCAAAAGCATTGTTAGTTTCCTGAATTTCATTCAGGGAACTAAACAATGAAGCTAGGAGCTCATGATGTTCTTCATTTACCTGATTAGCCATATCTTTGAATTCTTGCTGAGAAAAATTAGATAAAGAGGAGGAGGCTGCACTTGCAGTTGCATCCTCAAACTATTTTTCCAAGACAACTATCTTTTCAACATTGGTAGTATTCAAGACTCTTCAGCATCCTGCAATTGGACCTGAAGAGAAGCATTATGTTCCTGAAGATCTTTGAGCTTATCTTCAAATGACTTTCTCAATTCATGAATGTAAGATTCATGTTCTTCATTGGTCTTAGCCAGTTGCTCTTGAAGTTTATTCAACTCTTCTTTCTTCAAATCAATTTCTTTATTTAGAGAGGTTATTGTATCAAAGTTAGCTCCAGCAAATGCCCCCATAGCTGCTGCAGTTTCTAATGCCTCCTTTTGGATGTAATCAGACTTTCTAGCCCAATTTACCTGATTCCGAACAAGTGCTTGCAATACAACTGATCCCTTGCTTCTCTTGCTTCCTCTTTTAACCACTACTTTTGTTGTCTTTCTATAAAAATAATCCCCAAGGGGAACTACAATATCCTCCTCACAAGTAGCTTCCAACTAGTAGAAGATGTAGCTTCATCTCCTGTTGCAATTAGTGGAGTTGTCTGTGTAACAATAGCATTGGGTATTGGAATGGTGATCTGGGAGGTAGTCAGAGTAGAAGGGATGATTTAAGAAACTAATGGTATGAAGGTTGAAGAAGTAATTGAAGCGAGAAGTTTAGGAACTGAAATAGGGGTTGCATCAACTAAAGGTGAAGAATGAGCAATTGGGCTTTGGACCTCAGTGGTTGGTGGTAATGAAGTAGATGGTGGTAGTTGCAGAGAGACAGTTGGATACTAGATCTCTGTGACTATTGGTGGTGGAGTGGGAAGTGGAACTGACAAGGCTAAGAGTGAAGGAGTGATGCGGGTTAGTGCATCAAATAATTGAGAAATGGTGGATGGTGGTGGAACCTCGGCAGATAAAGTGGAAAGAATTTCAACAGCTGAAAGTGGGAGTGGAGAAGTTATTGTATGAGCAACAGTGGTGATTTCAGGAAAATGTTCACTTGGGATAGGGTCATCCATTGTTATGTTGTCAAGTAAATTTGTAACAACCTGGGAGCTTTTTGTGACTTCCTGCACAACAGGCACAACAATAGAGAAAGAGCTTGATGGAAGCCTTTCATCTTCCACATCATTGTCCTCATTATTCAATGTAGGTATCGCAGATGCAGGAGTCTGAAACTCCTGCCTCTTTGCTGGGTTACTTACAACCACCACCTTGACATCATTGAATGGGTTACTTGCAGCAACCACCTCGGCATCATTGAACGGGTTACTTGCAGCAACCACTTGAGTATCACTGGTTGGCCAACCACTTGGGTATCAAGCACTGAAGTGATTAATGCCAATTGCTTTTTCATCTATCCAGATGTTTGAATTAAAACTTTTAGTTCCTCAACAGTCTTCAATTTTTAAGCATTTTCCATGAGGCCTTTGCCTTTGTCTCCATCTGGATAGGTTAACATGAGTGGAGTAGCTAACTTTTGTGCTTCTTTTTCTTCCCTATCTTTTCTGGTTTGCTCTACAAGCTTTAATCCCATTTTCCTATAACTCAAAACCTTAGTTTTGAGCTCCTGTTGATACTGAATAATATGGCTATGTTCTTCTTTACTTTTAGCCCTCACCAGGACTTCAAAGAAAATATTCACGCCTTGATAAATGGAATCATCAGGAATACCTTCATAGGCATAATCGGTCTTCATGTGTTCCTGCTTGAAGTGAGCATCAAGGAATGCTTTAGGGTCATGCATCCTTTTTGGGGCAAGTCCCAATTTCAAAGAAGCAATTATCTTCCCCAGTACTGCAGCCCAAGTTGAAGCTGGAATGACCAAAGTGTAACATACCTAGTACTTGAGACATTTTATGTTTTTAGAAAAACATTACTTTAACTTTTATTGTAAAGTTTTATATTTGACCAAGTGTCAAGGATGACTGTAAATGAATAATATTATTATTTAATAAAATAAAATAGGAGACA
This sequence comes from Larix kaempferi, assembly GCA_027924585.1. Lineage (NCBI taxonomy): Eukaryota > Viridiplantae > Streptophyta > Pinopsida > Pinales > Pinaceae > Larix > Larix kaempferi. The sequence goes on along the minus strand of BSBM01000066.1, from coordinate 21,507,324 downwards.
CTCACCCAAAGGGACTGTTGAAATAGTGTTCACTGACCCACTAGGAGGAATGGAATCTGGGGTAGAAGGCAATGGACAAGTGGCAGCAGCTGAACTCAATAACTAGCTGTTGTTATGGGACAACTCCCTTAAATTGTGGTCATGTTCCCAAGGAATTGGAACTAGAGCTGATGGCTCATTGAATGAAAAAATGACCACCAAAAGACCTAGGAAATCTTTTTATAGCCATCGAATTTGAGTAGAGGCTCACATATTCACTAATGAGAGAACTTACCTTGTGGTTTTGTTGGAAATTGCACACAAGAGATTCGATGAGGGGAAGATATGTTTTGAGTTGCAGAGTAAGACTGTCTTATTCCTGCTAAATGTAGAGGTTTCCTGTTGAGTGCAATGATATTGATATGTATGCAAGTCTCCATTGATTGTTGAAGTACATATGAGAGGTGTGTATGCAAGTCTCCATTGATTGCTGAAGTACAACCTAAGTGCCTTGCTTCTACACATAGACTTTGTCCCAGTGGTTCAGTGAGCACGCTCGGGGGTCCAAAAGAGCAAGTAAGCTTGGCTTCTTTTCTGGAGAAGGTTGGGAGGAACAGGCCTCTTTGGGTGTTTGTCCACCCTATCAAGTTATCGGGTTCTAATTGTTTTTTGTGTTATTTATTTCAAACTGTAACTCTTATTCTGCAAAACTGTATAAATATGTTATTTAAGTTTCTAATGTTTCATAGACAGTAGTTAGTTGTTCTGAATGTTTGACTTTCTGAACTGATAGTGTACTTCTGTAAATCGAATGAATGATCAGATTGAGAATAAGGAATGATTGAAAATAAATGTCTTCCTGTATTTTTTCTTTCACCCTAAGGTGGTGTACTGTAGTACAGGAAGGGTTTAATTAACTTAGAATAGATAGGATTTCATACTGTATCATGTATTGGATTTAGAATTCATTATCATTGTCCTCCGTAGTATGTTTATTTACTTATTTATTTCTAAACCGAATAGTAAGAGATCATATTAGGTTTGCACTATATTTCAAATAAGAACCCTAGACTTTATATTTAGGGTTATCAACATAATTGCAAATTTAAATATACATCTGTATATTATTTAAATAAGAACAAAGCTTATATTTAAAACAATCATGTTTTACACAGAACTTTGATGCAAACTCAATCTCTGTAAACATTTCAATTTAGGTTAGAATTCGTAAATTATTGTACTTACAAGATAAACATTTTTCTAGCATACCATCATTCCAATCAATCATACCAAATTGAATTTAAATAATACCCATTTTTGTTCCAAAAACTTCATTTAATTCTGAGTACAAACTAAAAATCTTCGAAGTAATGATAGAGACAGAGTTGGCAACTAGGGTAAGATCGATGGTATATGTTGATGCATCAATACCCTTAATCATTAAAAAGGATCATTAATAGGACATGGATTTAACCACAATGGAGGGCACGCACAGGTATAAAAATTATTACAACATATATAATAGAAATAATACAAGACTCAGGTTCGAGACCCACAAGGGCTCACCCAAGTGTTTCAATGCAAACTTTACGAACTAGCTTTACACAGTACTAGTAAAATTAACTTTACAAATAGTACAGGTATACAGTTATCATTTTATAAACAAGCTAAATTGTAACATAAGTAATAAGGCAAGATACATTCTAGATCGGGTGCCTATTCAGGTACCAAAAAAAGTCACAGGTTCGAGTCTCGACTCGCCCATACTTACATCTTAGAAGCATACATTCTCATTTATAAAACTTAAAAACAAGGTTAGGGTTTAACCCTGTGAATACATTCTTAACTGGAAGTTACTAAGGAAGCACAATTATTATTTACTAATAGAACTACAGGGTCAGGCCTGACAACCAAAACCAAAATGCAAATCAACTTCTAATCATACAGAAAGCCGAGAACACAACACGACCTTTTAAATACAATAACATTAAAAATATAGTGCCGAATCAAAAGAACCTTTGTTTTCATTAAAATGAATATTACATTCGCAGTTATAATGCTCATGGAGATCGAATAACTCTAGTACAGTAACCTTGTAAACAACTTTTCTTACAACACTAATAGATGAAACCCCAACTCGGGTTTATGCCCAGAAAAAACTGAATAACACAGTAACGCTACCCTAAGCAGCCTCGTAGCCCAAACAACAAACGAAAGATGCACTGGTGAGGAGAAACGAAGGGACAAACAACTCAACAGTTTGTTGACAGAGGAACATCTGAATAAGACCGAGGCTTACCGGTGGCTCACATCCATCATGGGCTTGTTCCCTTCTCTCTTTTTAGCCATCACCAAGGAACAAGATTCCTGCCCTGCCATAACACCATAAACATGGTTAAAGATTAATGTAAATTGTAAAACTCATAACTGTAAACAAATAGAGGATGGCTTATCTAAAATATTTTACCTTACCGGTTTCGAACTCGAAGTCGAGAGGAGAACCAGGAATTGGAACCCCAACGCACGATGAACACACCATAAATTTTCACGAACCATCGCTCTCAGAACCAAACTAACTCAACAAGTGGGGCTTTGGATGCCCAACTTCCATGACGGCCGAGAGAGGCTCATCCCTCTTTCTCAGCACAGAGACAAACCCTCTCGGGAAAAATACCAAACCTATAATCATAGTGGTAGGGTTTTGTTATACCCGAGACAACATTAATGTCATTCACATGATTGCATTCATAACTGAACTATCATCCACCAACTCGAAATTCAAACCCACAGGCTATAGTCTTCGTTGTTGTAATGTCCCCATCTTTTGACTCTATGGCATTAAGATTGTGAATGATGTAAATATTGTTATTAAATCATGGTGAGGAGTTCAAGGCCAAGGCCCCACCATCGATTTATCATTTTATGTATCGGAAATTAAAAATAGATGCCTATGGTTCTTGTGCTAGACAGGCACCATGTAAATTAATACATCATGTAAATATGAATTTTAATGAAATACCCACAACTAGCTATGCAATGCAACAAGAGATGGGGGCATGATTCTACAAGGAATAGGGAGGGAAATTATTCAAACCCTTGAGCCAATTGTGATAAGCCAAATGTCAATGAATGAACCCCAACTACCCATTTTGACTTATGCACCCAATCATTTAATTCTTCTAAGAGTTGGTTGAGGCAGTTAATGCCTTGGGAATGAAGAGGTATGGAAGCCAATTTCGTGCATGGGAAAGCCATCAACCTGGGAAAATGTACTTTTGTTTCTGGGGCAAGAAAACACCCATGAAATTGTGCCCAAATCCATTCTTCACCCATTGTCTTTCCTCTCTCACGTAGTCTGAGCTACTGGGTCTTTCCCCTTCACGTTTTCTACCATTTTCCTGCATTTTCCATAGCTGGGAGCTCGTTTTTGGTATTGCATAGTGGTTGGGAGACAGGGAGTCACGTTTTGGGAGTTTATAGAGGTCATTTCTGCCCCTGGAATTCCCATGAACGTTTTCTGAGAATGAATTTGTTCTCCCAAGGTTGATTCCCCCTCTACCCGTTCATTTTTGGTTGCCCATGTTTGCAGGACTTGTGTTTTGTTGATTGGGTGCATCCCTATTTTGGTTGATATTGTGAGCAAGAATTTAGGAGTGGAATAGGACAGAATTGGCTTGATGAGCCTAGTGAGGAGGTAACCTCTCAAGGAGATCCAAAGGGCTGGCTACTCTTTTATGCACACCTTGAACAATACTAGATTGGAAGGTATGGCCTGAGGCTCTGTGTAGTGGTGAAGTGAATACTTCCTTGTATTGGTTGTGTAGGTAATGTGGGTACCAAGCTAGATAGATATAATATAGGTATCCATAACTCTATGGGTGAGCGACTAGTTTAGCAATTCATTCCTTTCCATCTCCTTAGCAGCCTAATAAACCCAACTGTAGATTGGCTTGGTTGATTTTGGTGCATATTGGGCTATGTGAGTCTGTTGTTCCCTTTTTCCTTGTAGAGATCATGCCCAGCTCGGGGGTGGCAGTTGTGTTGTGAGATTGACAAGCACAATTGGCCTATGGTTGGGTGGAATGTTGCATTTGCATAGCCAGTTGCTCGGGACTACTTTGCTTTAAGATAAGTACTCTCTTGTGTTAACTCTGCAATGTATTTATTTGATGAATCTCGTGAATATCTTGAATGTATGATATATGTGTAATTGAATTTACTTCCGCTGTGTTTCTTACATGTATACATCTGCATATCTCCATTCTTTTTATATTATGTGAATGTTTATTTAATAAGTATGGGGCTAGATGCCCAGTTTTAGCATCACGTTCCCTCCATCTCACAGGTTGATGGGAGGGGACATTACAGTTGGAAACTGCTCGTCGTATTGTATTACCGTGACTTTGATTTGGATAAGCCACAACTTATGCTTAGTCCATAGTTGATGTTCTAAAATGCTCATCGTAATTCATAACCAAGACAATAGTTTGGATACGATTCACCACTTCTGTATAGTCTATGGTTTAGTTGGATACAAGCCACCACCTTTGCTTAGTCTAGGATCCTTTAGTATTTATCATCAAGTTCGACTAGGGACCAATATCCTAATACTTTATAAAACCTTGAATAGAGTAACATATGGTAGACTTTGACGTAAGAACGTTAACATAAGATTTATTAATCAAACCCTTACTGGGTCGCAAACAAAACTTGTAACCTGGAAAATTAAATGGTATCATGCATTAGCTTAAGCTAAGTAAGCCTCAAGTTTATACCAGCATACACTTGTCAATGAAAAAGGTTAAATACAACCGATCATGCTAAATTATCCATATTAAACATAATTATGGCAAGATAAATATCAATTACGTAATACATAAATTATGAACTGTACGTTATCAACCATATAAAAATCATTGTAAGTATTAACCAAGAGCTCAATGGATCATAACAAGGTTACGACTAAGTCGTAAAATGCTCGCAACTGTATACAAGGCTCATAATCTTACTATCTTACCTTAATGAAAAAGGATGACAAATTATGACTTTAGATATAGCATCAGCAAATTCACAAGTCTTTTAGACATAAACGATTCTGCTGAAACGACGATTATATATTTAAGCATTACGAAATTAATTATAGACATATGATTGCTTATATATTTAATTGTCGATAAGATAATTAAATTAATTAAAGATAATAAATGTCTCACTAATTAAGCCGTAATTATAGATGTTGAACACACACTTTATTTTCCACATGGCATTTAATAGCAAATAGACCGCTTAGAAAATTTTAAATTTTTATGAAATTTTGGGGATGTTACACAAAGGCCCAAGGTTTAGGGGAAACTTAGGGCATGCCCTTCTCTTAGGTCCAATAAACCTTGGAAATACCCCTTCTATTACAGTATGAAAGGATATTTCTTCAAGTAGCAGCCTGTCAGGGACTATCCTTGGCAATAAATGCATTGTGTTGCTTCCCCAAATTCTGATGTAAGAAAAAGCTTTTCCCATATACCAATCACCAAGTGTAGGGATTAAAGTTTTGGCATCGGGAGAGAAAGCAGGTGCATCCTCTCTGAAAATCTATTGGTAGATTGCACCAAAGAAATGGTCACATATATCATATATCAGAGGGATAAAGTTGCTCTCCCACAAATCTGAACAGTAAATATGGACTAGGGGCGATGACAAGATCCAATTCCATCCCATGGAGGGATACTGGAATTCTAAGTAGAAGACATCAATCACATAGGTAGAATAAGAGAATTGTGGCTTCTTTGGTGTTTTCTGATATCGTTCAATGGCTGCCTTTAATTCAAATGATAAGATGAAATCCCAAGGGAATGACTCTCTGGTTGTAAGGACATGATGAGCTACTGATGCCCATTCAGCTTTGAATACTGAACAATTAGGAAGACCATAGAGCCTGCATAACATGGCGGCCAAAAGGGAGTAGGGTTCCTTGAACCATGAAATCGGGTATGAATTATCATCCCTGAGCATGAAACTTGGAGGTTTGTTCATCCAAGGCTTCACCATTTCATTAAAATTATACCTAGTCTTTGCAGAATCCAGGAATGCAACATTAAGGGGTTGAAAAGTCGGTTTCAGGGCATAAGCTATGGTAAAAACCTCGAGATGAAAAGTGGCCAATTGAGACCCTGCGTTATCGTTAAAAGAACGGTCCTTAGGGTTGGCATGGTCAAGAATCCATTTAACCGCGTCCATGTAAGGAAGAATAGCAGGTCTAGCAACTATGGCATGGAGCTGTGAATCCCTAATTTTTTCATAGGCGGAATTGTCATTCTAGATATCAGATAGGTCGTCGTTATCAAATATAGCATAGATTTTAGACCAGTCAATTTGGTAAGTCTCAGAAACTTTGTCACTGGTGTCGGCAAGGAAGCCGAAGTTAGGGTCTTTGTTCAGTAAGTATTTCTGAGCAGTTCTAGAGCGAGTGTTCCGTGACATTTTGAAAAAATGGAAATTTCTGATAAATAAATAAACATAAATAAAAAATAATTCATAAATGGAAAAAAAAACCCGTAAATAAAAAATAAGACAAGGACATGAAACCGACCTGTGAACGATGTAAACGACCGAAAACAGCCCTAGTAAAATATTGTGGTAAAAACCTTGCATTAGGTAATTCTTGAAAATGAAAAATGATAAAGAAAAATAGAAAAAATCAACATATTTATCAATTCTGTCAGGTGAAATCTAGGCCGTAGGATCAAGATGAATCGACGGCTAAGATCTAATCTTGCGGGATGCAGAAGACGAGTTGCAAGCGTTTATTTTAAAAATACATGCATTCTTCTTGCAATCCACAATTGCGGGTTGCAGGTTGCGGAATCACAACACTAAACATTAACCAACCAGAATTTTCCACAATCCGCAATCCACAATTGCGGGTTGCAGGTTGTGGAAATGCAAGATGTGAACTCATGATTTAAACACTTTCCGCAATCCGCAATTCCGCAAATGTGGGTTGCGGGTTGCGGAAATGCAAAGCAAAAAATTATTTAAAAGGTGTTCCTGCAATCCGCATTGCGGGTTGCGGGTTGTAGGTTGCGGGTGCAAACAACTGCGATTATTTGAAAAACAATTCTGCATCCGCAATCTGGATTGCGGATTGCAGGTTGCGGAAAAAAAATGTTTCAAGACCAAAACCCAAGCTTCCGCAATCCGCATTGCGGATTGCGGATTGCAGAAAAAGTTAACTTTTGGGAAAATCAAAGCCTTCTACAACTCACAAAAACACACAAAATCAAAGGAATTTTCAAAGGGAAAATTACTAACTTAATCAAATCATAGCAAAGCAATGAAAGCATGATGAAAACCCCAAAATGACCATGGAATTTAGTCATTACCTTTGCATATAAAAATTTGGGGCTCCCATGTTTTCTTGAAACCATGGGATATGTTGTTCCTACAACAAATGGCAACTAGTTGGGATGAACTAGTTATCTCTGTGAATAAAATTTGTAGTTACAAGGAAGACATGTCAGCAAACTTGATGTTTCAACCTGTAATTCACAAAATGTTCTCACAAAATGCAATCAAAATAGCAAAGTTAGTCATATGATTGATATATCCCCATCCAAAACCATTTAGTGATGATGTTCATATGACAAGGAAGCCTTAGAAGCAAATAGGAATCCTTCACCATTACGCATTCATAGGAAGGCGATTTGTGATGAGCCTTGGAGAAAACTTAGAGCCACTCTGGGTTACCAAATCTTGAATCACCTTGAGTTTAGCAATTATTTATTTATGTACAAATGCATTGCTTACAATATATATATTTTCTTTTCCCCCTTTTTTTTTCTTTTCTTTTCAAAACAGAATGAAAATATGCAAACAAGACTTCTATTGATACAAGGCCATTTCCCTAACTTGGTGATCAGATGTTGGAAATGCCATTCACAAAACTGATCTGGAAACTGAACAAGCTAGCTTGGTAAGGAGACTCCCTGTCTTTTAGCGTTTGACACTAAAAGCAATTACCATGTCTTGGTGACCATAAGTGGTAATTTCATTCCAAAATCAAGCCCATAATCATGGTAGGGATGGCTTGTAATAAGACCCCCCTTATCCTCATATGCAACAAACTTTCTTACAAAGAAAAATAAAATTTAATTAGTGCATAGCTTACAAGACACTACCATGGCTTGGTAACCATATGGCAATAGTGTTACTCACCGATGTTTTGCGGATCATGAATGGACCGACCTGTGATAAGATATTCCAACTTCCAGCAACAACTGAAAATCATCTCCCAAGTTTGGTGGCTTGATGTGGAGATGCCATTCCATCTAAACATCTATGAACATAATTGGTTGGCTTGTAATAAGACCCCCCATCTTGCAATCTATAATTATTAAGGTGAATTATTTTTAAGGTCATCAGAGTGGGATCCAGAATAGGTAAGGTTGACAAGGCTATGAATATATGTTGCCATTCACTAATGAAACATAAGGCAGAAAAATCTAATTTCTTCCTCAACTCCAATTAACCAAACAAAACATCCATAAAGATATTGATTAAGGTGGGAAGGTATCAATCAAAGCTCTGTAAATATTGACTATTTAATTTCGTGAAAAACATTTTCAACTACAAGTTAAATGAAATAAAAACTAACACTATTTACCTCAAAATTTAAGATTTGTACTAACTTGAGACATACTGATCAACAACTTTTTCCAAAATGTGTGGACTTTATTGAAAATAAACCAATGTACAAAAATAAAATCAAATGAAAAAAAGCAAAAAAGCAAATAAACCACACTTTATGTACAGTAAGTGAATCTGCTCAATTAAACAAAATAATTTTTAAGCAATTGCACATTCACTGGGTAGGTGTCTGTGATACCTTCCATTGCCTGCAACCGGACAGTACTAGGACCAAGCTTTTCTGTAACAATGAATGGTCCTAGCCATAGGCGTTGGAACTTGGTGTAATCATTCTTGTCTTTGTGTTGCTTATCCCACTTTAACGCCAAGTCCCCCACAGTAAACTCCCTGTCAAATGAGGACTTCTCATCAAACCACCTCTTTAGTAGCTGTTGTTGTTGATATAGCTTGTTTTTGGACTTCTCCCTATCTTCTTCCAGCTTGAGTAACATATCAATTATGTGTTGGAGTGGGGAAGAATCATCCTCTTGTATGGATTGTGTCAACTGAAGTGAAGGGATCATGAGGTTGGATGGCAAGATGTCCTCCTTACCATAAACTAAACAATAAGGGGAATTTCCTATGGCTTCCTTTGGGGTGACCCGGTCTACCCAAAGAGCATTGTATAGCTGGGTGTGCCAATCTTTATGGTGAGTAGAAATTGTCTTCTTCAAGATGTTAATTAAGTTTTTGTTGGAAGACTCTGCTAGTCCATTCCATTGAGGATAATAATTGGCAGAAAACTTCAGCTTTATCTCCTTTTCAAGGGCATATTGTGTAATATCAATGGAAGAAAAATAAGATGCATTGTCAAACACTAGAAATTCAGGGGCACCAAACCTAGTGACTATTTGACTTTCAAAGAAGGATATCACTTGGTTTGTATTGCACTGTCTGAGAGGAATTGCCTCTACCCACCTAGTAAAGTAGTATGTGGCTGTCAAGATATACTTGTGTTGCAGGGAGGAAGCAAGATTGATGGGTCTAACAAAATCCAATCCCCATTGTTGAAATGGAAACTGAACCGTTACTGGATGCAAAGGAAAAGCAGGTTTTTTCAATTTTCCAGCACACTCTGACAGGGCTCACATTTACTGACATAATAATAGGCATCCTTGAACAAAGTAGGCCAGTAGTATCCTTCCCTCAGAATATTATGTGCAGTGGTTTCTACTGAGAAGTGCCCTCTCGCAGGTCCTACATGAAATTGCAAAAGAATATTATCAGTTTCTTCTTTCTCTAAACATCTGAGAAAAACACCATCATAATTCTTCTTAACCAAAACCCCCATCTATAAATTGATATGGCGTATATTTTAAACTTAAATCTCTGCATTTTTTAATGTCAAGGGTTTCAGGAGAAAACCTATGGGTAAGGAAGAATTTAATGTCATCATACCATCCAGATTTTTGAGTTGTGATGATATTAACAAAACATGTTGTTGTATTCTCTTCTTGTTCCCACTCAATCTGTTGTTGGACAGGATCATTGGATTGAGCGGTTAGCAGACACAAGCCTTGGCCTTTCACAATCTTTGTTGGTCTGATCTCCAAATCATATTCTTGTAGAGCTGTCATCCAGTGAGCTCTCTTTTCACCTAGATCCTTCTGAACCAGAACATTTCTGATAGCTGCATAAGGAACAATTACTTTAGTCCGAGATTTCAATAAATATGGTCTATAATGTTTTACCGATTTATAGACTGTGTAAGCTTTTTTATTGATCTGGGAGTAGTTGAGTTCTGCTCCCTTGAACGTGGAGCTCATGAATGAAATAGGAATTTCAGCATCATTATCATGTTTCTGTGTAAGGACAACTACGTAGGAGAAGTCAGTAGCAAAGGTGTACAAAATAAAATCTTTGCTAAAGTATGGAGACATCAAATCGGAGGCTTCCACAATGGCTCTCCGGATTTCAATAAAGGCATTTCTTTGTTCCTCAGACCACTTGAACTGGGCATCTTTTTTAACCAATTGTTGAAATGGCTTAACAATTTGAGCGAAATTCAAAACAAATCTACAAACAAAATTAATCTTACCAAGAAAAGATTGCATGGCTTTACGTGAACTAGGTAGGTTAATCTTCGAAATGGCTTCTGTGCATTCTGGATCGATAATAATGCCTTATTTCGAAACAATAAAACCTAACAGCTTACCCTCAGTGACTGCAAATATATATTTTTTCGAGTTCAATGAGATTCCATATCTTCTGCAGCGTTCAAATACCTGTTTCAGTGCAGACAAATGTTCATGTCATTTTTTAGACTAAATAGTAATATCATCTAAGTATACAACGACAGAATTGTGCATCAATCTCCTGAAAGCTATGTCCATAGATCTCTGGAATGTGGCTCCTGCATTTATCATCCCAAAAGGCATTCGCCTATAGGAAAAGGTTCCCCAAGGGGTCCTGAAAGTTGTTTTTAGTTGATCATCAAGGGCAAGTAGGACTTGGTTATATCCCGAGAAGCCATCAAAGAGAGAAAACATCTCAAACCCTGCTACTTTTTGTAGAATCTGCTCCATAGGAGGAACAAGGTAATTGTCCTTTTCGGAAGCTCTGTTTAAGTTCCTGAAGTCAACACAGAGCCTGATATCCCCATTATTCTTCCGAACAAGTACCAGGTTAGAAATCCACTGTGTGTGTCTGACAGGGAATATAATTCGTGCTGCCAGTAATTTCTTAATCTCCTTCTTTACAGAGGGTTCCAGACTGGGATGCATCTTCCTTAACTTCTGCTGATAAGGTTTTACTTTTGGTTTCATTGGTATATTATGGTGGATGATACTGGTGTCAAAATTTTTTAGTTCATCGTATGTCCATGCAAATACATCTTTGAACTCCTTGCACATTTTGATAAAATCTCTATTTTCCTCTGCAGAGTAGTCAACCCCTAGATTGATGAAACGAGGATTCTACTCAATTCCTAGGTTGATAGGCTCATAGTTGAGGGATGAACTCTAGGTTTTACAGTTGGTCTTTTGCTTGAACTTATCCTACAGATCATAGTATTTCTCCAGGTTGATGACTGATTTAGGGATAAGGTTGGAAGGATTAGAGAGAGACTTCTCATGCTCATCCTCATTTATTACTACATCTTGAAAAGTGTCCTGGGCTGTGAGAAAGTCTAATATTTGTTGGTCATCATCAAACACCTTCCAATTCGTCACATTATCAGGAATAAAAGGCTTGTACATAAGCTCAATTGAAAAAGTGTTAGGGGACAAACCTTCTGGTGGAATCAACCTGGATGCGGTATTAGCTAGTAAATCTACATCAAAATTCTATGATCTGGGGACTGACTTGATGTTAAATGCAGAAAAAGAGTAAGTGAGATCTCTTACCAATTTTTTGATAATTAATCAAATGAGGAGACAAACAATGTATTTTGTTTCTTACCTATTTTACTATGATCTCAGAATCTCCATAGCATTCAATTACTTGGGCACCCATATCAATGGCCTTCTGGAGTCCCTAGACCAAGGCCTCATATTTAGCTATGTTGTTGGTGCATTCAAACTCAAGTCTGCAGGCAATCATAGTTTTGGTCCCTTTTGGATCAATTAGGACACAACCTGCACCAGCTCCATATTTATATCTAGAGCCATCAAAAAATAGAGTCCATGCATTTAAGTCTATCCTAAAATTAGTATTTACATTGTATACATTATGTACAACAGTACCTGAGAATGGGACAGAAGTAAGATTGACAATTTGGGACTGGTTCTGTGCCTTCTCAGCTGGTGAAAAATCTGTAGGTAGATCCCCAAAGAAAGTATCAAAAGTGTAATGCTCCACATGTGAGCTGAAGTATGTAGCAAGCTCACTAGGATCATTTAAATCTGTGACAATTTGTTTCATATAAGGTTCCCTGCTGATTTTAATTCTGTTTGGCCTCCCATTGTAGAGAAGCCATAAGTGGGACCAATCAGTAGAAAAGTAGCCTTTGAGCTTCTCTGACCAACCTCTGCTCAGCCACATTCCATACATTTATGGGATGTCATCCATAATAATATCCACTGTCTGATGGATTCTGGGGTCAGCAGATAGTGTCAACAGGACATTCCTCAGTTCTCCCACTACCCTAACTTTTGATATATCAAGTTGGACAATTTGAGTAGGGCAGGGCTCCATAGAGGCATTCAACTTTTTACAAACAGATAGAGGCATCACATTTGATGAATCCCCTGAATCTATCATGCAATTATGGACATTTCTAGTGAAAACTTCAAAAGTAAGCAAGAAAGGAGGTGTTTTCTTGCTACCTGGTTTCTAATTCCCAGGTAGAGAGTATGTTTCCAAATTGTTGTTCTAAGCCTCCCTGGGTTTGTTGGAAATCATACTTTTGGGAAGACTGTCTCTCATTGCAGGGATTTTTAGAAGTTCAAAAAGAGAAATATTGTCTTTTACTCTTTTCAAGTCCTCGATCAGGTTGTATTCTATTTCAGGAATTAAAGTGTCCTTATGTGCTGGTGCTTTACCTCTGTTTTGTGTGGGTGTTGAAGTGGAAGCTTCCTGCGTTGGTTTTCCCTTGCTCCTTGTGTTATAGGGGTGTTGGACATTGAAGATAGCCTCAAGTTCATCTTCCTCCTCAGCCATAGGAATTTCTGAGAAGAAACTAATTGTGTTTATCTGTTGATCTTCTACTTCATCCGGTGGTTCAGGATCTTGATTCTCTTGTGGGTTCTCATCTGGATGATTAGGAGAATTATGTGATTCTAAAACCAAAGATTTGCAGATGGAAAGAATTTCTTCAGAGTTTAATCCTTCATCAGGATTAGGTGGGACTTGGTTTCGGGGAGATTGATAAGGTCTTCGGAAAGGTTGTATATTGAATCCCCTGTTATTGTTCTGGTTTTCTATGTTTCTTTTCTTTAGGACCATCTCAATTGATATATTTTGTAGAAACTTCTTCATGTCATTCATCTCAAAAGGGTCTTTGTTTTGCATTGTGGGTTTTGGAGGATTTTCTTGCTTTCTTTTGGAGGTGGAAGGTTGTTCTACTGAAGCATCAAGGTTATCTTTCAAACAGTATATATCTTTTTCAACTTGGATAGCCTCAACAAAGACCTCCTACAAGTTTTCTTTTTGTGCTCTTTTAACCCACATAGAAATGGGAACTGGTAAGCCTTTAACATAATAAGCAACCAGTAGTTCTTCTCCAGGAAGAACAGTGGTAGGAATTCTATTTTTCAAATATGAAAACCTTTGATTGTAATCTTTAACTCTTTCCTTGCCTCTGATTTTCATTGAGGACAAGTCTATGACCAAGTCTTATGGAGTCTTATCATCTCCAAACTTCTAGATAAACATTTTTTCAAAGTCATCCCATGAAGAGATGGATCTGGCTTCCAAGGAAAAGTACCAAGTAGAGGCTTTTCCCTAGAAAGTGTAGGGAAACAATCTATAGACTATGTCTTCATGAATGACATTCCTAAGTCTGATTTCCTACATAAAATTTTTGTTCTGATTGCTAACATCTGACCATTATGACATGTTAGGCCTAAATATAGCATCCAAGAATGTGTTCATGGGATTTGGGGAAGCTCAATGGGTTCCTATTTGAATTAGTGAAAGGTGGAAGGCTTGGAAAGGGAGGACAAATGGAAAATCTTGAGCCCCCACCCTAATTCGAATTGGCTTGGAGTTTATGGATGGATTGGGAACCTTAGAAGGCTAAGCATATTTATAAAATACAGGTATCAACCAAGAGAATGGCTTTTGATCATTTTGACAATTTGCATTTGTGAAGAGAGCTAGTGGAATACTAGTCTACTTACCTTAGCCAATTTCGAGGGTGGAAGATTCCCATCCTAGTTGGTGTGTGGAAATTCCATTCAAACATTTCAAGGAAATTTAATGGAGTCTTTATCTGTAGGTGTAAGCTACAGTTCATCTCGTGGTTTCTTCTAGTGCAGCTCACTCCCTCAACCATTTTCAGTTTTCATTGCATATTCTTGCTCCTTGAGGAGAGGCGCTTTTGGTGAGCTATTGCACTCTTTGGGGGAGATTATCATGCCCCATTTCTGTTGTAATAAGATGCATATAATGTTTTCTTCATATTCAGAAATGTACCAGGTCGAAAATACAGTTGGAATGATGTAAATCTGATTTTTAATGAACAAATGGTGCCATTTCCCCACTATCTTGATGTATACCAATGAAATATTGATGAATTCGAATGGAAGATCATTTCTATGATGTAATTGTGATTAATGGACTTTCATTAATGAGCTTCACAAGTTTCATGTTCAGTACTTAAGCATTTGGAGTCATTTTGTTCAGTTTTATACCATTTGAAGAAGATTTAATGTCGTTTCCCCCAAGGTCGAAACTAGTGAAGTTGTAGTTGTTGGGAGAGAGTTATAACAGACCTCACAAACTGAATAATGATTCACCTGAGGCCATAATATTGTCCCTTGTACATCCTCTACCTCTGTTCGGAAATTCGAGTGGGTTTGGAAGTATTTGGAGATCCATATTCAGCATTTACCTTGGGGGATTTGAACCCCAAATTGCTAGTAAAAACTCCCATCTTGGCCAGAAGTTTAAAGAAGTTTGCAGAAGTCTTTTGATGGTCCTAAATCATCCCTGAAAATCATAATAAATTCCTAACATCATTCATATACCTTCTCTGAATATTTGGGGGCATTTGGAGCAAATTGGAGGCCTAGACATCAAAACTAGTCAATGGTCGAACTAGGGAAAAAAGTGAAAATTTGTCATTTTAATAAATTTCTTAAAAAGGGACATTACAAGTGGTATCAGAGCATGGTATTGGAACCTGATGGTCTTGACAAGGATTCAAAGAAATAATCCACCACCCTCATAACCAAAAGTTGAAGGTGTTGTTGTTGAAGAACAAATAGTAGGAGAAGAAGAGTGTTTTGTTGAAACCATGGGTAGAGGGGAGGAGGAAAAATCAGAACGTAAGGAGGAATTAATTACACTCATAAAACTATTTTTTGAATATCTTACAAGTGGTGTCAAGTACATGAACAAGGATATGATGAAAGGGTTTGAATTGATGGTTAGCCAACTTGGAAGCAAGGGATTAATAGGAAGCAGCAATAGTGCACATTCAGAGGAAAAGAATCCAAAGGGTGAGCACATATTTTCAAGCACAGGACCCCATAATAGGCTAATGAATTTCAAAGCACACCAAGGCCTACCAAACCTAAAAAAAAATTTCCAAAGAGGAAACTAGCATCCAATTTGAAACGAGTGAAGTGGTGAAAGAATGGGAAAAATTGAGTGAAGAATGTAGAGGGTCTCTACCATTTGACCAATATTTTATTGTATCAAACAAACTCAAAAAGAAGGAAGTGAATAAAAATATGTTTCAAAGTAAAGAATTAAATTGTGCTATTGGTAAAATGCCACTTCCTACTTTTGATGGTTCCTCTCAAAGTTCTGCTAACACTTGGGTGCAAAAATTAGATGTGTATTTTCAACTGAATCCCATGGTGGAAGAGAATGCATTAAAAATGGCCATTTTGCATTTAGAAGGAGATGCCAATGAATGGTGGTTCCATGCTCTGAAAACTTTGGGACATGATCATGTTAATACCTATGGAGAATTTGTTGGCAGGTGATTAGAAAGATTCAAGCAAAAAGACCCAGAATTACCTTTCAAAGAACTAGCCCAATTGAAGCAAGTGGGAACCCCTGTTGATTATATGATGGACTTTCAAAAATAATCAATCAAGGTGGCTGATATATCTATGGGAAGGTTAATATTGTTTTTCACTAAATGTTTGGCTGAACCCTTAAAAGGTTTAGTTGAAGCCCACAAACCAACTACTTTAAGAGATGTTATGAGCTTGACTAGAGATCTCCAAAATGTGCTTCGTAGAACAAGATTTCCTCCCAATCCTAACTTGAGATTTGAAAAGAAACCTTGGCAAAGAGATGCATCTGATAAGAATCCTTGGAAAAGAGATTCATTTTAAAATAATAAGAAAGAAGGACTAAACAGGGAAGAACTTAGAAGAAAAAAATTGTGCTACACATGTTTTCAACCATGGGCACCGGGACATAAATGCAATAAGGGAAAAGCTCAATACATCGAAGCGTTCCCTAATAATGATGAGTATGAAGGGGGTATGGATGAAGAAGGACATATTTCAGATCAAGAGGAGGCATATGAGACAGTAGAATAAGGAATACAAGAAGAAAATCAGCCCTCACATGACAAAGCAAGAAAGGCAGTACTTTCAGCAGTGCCTCGTTATCACATTATTCGATGCAAGGGTGTGGTACTAGGACAAAGAGATTCAGTTTTGGTAGATGGAGGAGCCACACATAACTTCATTGATGCAGACATGGTGGAGAGAATGAAGATACCTATTGAACTATTCAATGGCTTCACAGTTGTCATTCTAGGTCACAACACAATGGAGTGCAAAACATGGGTTCCAAAGCTACAAGTCACCATAGGTAACTATACTTTTGTTGATAGCTTTTATGTGGTTGATGTTGCTGACACTAATGTGGTTTTGGGAGTGAAATGGTTGTACTCTATAGGGGAGCATACAGTAAACTATCAAATTCCTGAGATGAAATTTCAAGATTCGAAAAGTATACTAAGGGTTGTGAGAGGGAAGCACACTTACCCAAATCAAGTAGTGACTTCCAATAGTATGAGATCTATATTGAAGCATGGATACATAGAATGGGCTGATGAATGTCATATCACATCTCCCAAGCCAAACATAAAGGTTGTTGAACACCCAAAGGAGATAGAGAAACTATTGCTTAAGTATGAAAAAAAAAGTAGAGATCTTCCACATGGTAGACCACATGATAGGGGGGTTGAGCACAACATTGTTTTGGAGGAGGGTACTTCACCCATTCAAATACCACCCTATAGACATCCAAAAAAATTTAGAGATGAAACTGAAAAGGCCATCCAAGAACTCCTAGGGTTGGGACTCATTAGACCAAGCTCTATCCCTTATGCTTCTTCAATAGTGTTGGTAAGAAAAAAGATGGAACCTTGAGGATGTGCATAGACTTTAAAGCCTTGAACAAGAAGAAAATCAAGAATAGATATCCTATTCCTAGGATTGATGAGCTCATGGATTAGCTATTTAGGGCCAAATATTTTTCCAAAATTGACCTTAGATTAGGTTATCATCAAATTCGAATGAAGGAAAAAGATGTGCAAAAGACTGCTTTTAAATGTCATTATGGCCACTTTGAGTTTCTTGTTATGCCTTTTGGATTAACTAATGCTCCAGCCACATTTCAAGCATGCATGAATAGGATCTTTTGCAAGCAGATTAGAAGGTTTGTTTTGGTTTTCTTTGATGGCATTCTCATT
Source organism: Larix kaempferi (assembly GCA_027924585.1). Taxonomy (NCBI): domain Eukaryota; kingdom Viridiplantae; phylum Streptophyta; class Pinopsida; order Pinales; family Pinaceae; genus Larix; species Larix kaempferi. The sequence goes on along the minus strand of BSBM01000066.1, from coordinate 21,489,338 downwards.
TACAGTAAAACTTTGGAAGAGCATTTGCAACCTTTAGAGATTGTGTTGAAAACTTTGCAAGAATAGTCCTTGTTTTCTAAGATGTCTAAATGTGAATTTGGGATGAAGGAACTATTGTATCTTGAGAACATTATTGGGCAAGAAGGAGTGAAAGTAAACATGGAAAAAATTAGGGCTATGTTAGAATGGCCATCTCCAAAAAACATCACAGAATGAAGAGGCTTCATTGGAATATGCACCTATTATAGAAAGTTTGTGAAAGGGTTCTCCAAATTGACTTCTCCACTCACTGATTTGACTAAGAAGGATGCTTTCAAGTGGGATGAAGAGGCTGAAAATGCCTTCCAAAAAATGAAAGAGGTAATGAGTATTCTTCCCATACTTGCATTACCTGATTTTTCTAAACCTTTTGTTGTGGAATGTGATGCTTCAGGTGGAGGAATAGGGGTTGTCCTAAAGCAAGGACAACACCCTATAGCCTTTGAGAGAAGAAATTTGAAGCCTCATGAGAAGATTTAATCCATCTATTACAAAGAAATGTTGGCCATCATGCATGCATTTCCCAAGTTTAGACAATACTTGGTGGGAAACAAGTTTGTGGTGAAAATTGACCACAATAGTCTAAGGCACTTCCTCACTCAAAAGGATCTAAATGAAAGGCAACAACAGTGGGTAAGAAAGATTCAAGATTATGATTATGATATTGAATATGTGAAAGGAAAGAATAACATTGTAGCAGATGCATTATCTAGAAGACCTTCTTTTTCTCTCATGGACATTGCCAAGGATTGGAAAAACATGCTAATAGTTGAATATGCCAAGGCTAAATTTTCTTGTGATGTATTATATGGAATCAAAGGGGATGATAACTACAAGATTTTGAATGGGCTGATATATTATAAGGGCAGAATTTATTTGGTTCAAGATTCAAAACTCAAGTACAAAATTTTGCAAGAAGCACATGATTCCCCAATCGCTGGCCATCTGGGGATCTTCAAACTTATAGGCAATTAAGGCAAAGGTTTTTTTGGAGAGGGATGAAGGAAGATGTTCAAAAATATGTGAATGAATGTAAGGTATGTCAGCAAAACAAATATGAACTTACATGCCGAGCAGGCTTATTGCAACCATTGCCCATTCCAGAGCAAAAATGGGACAGTATCTCAATGGACTTCATCACCGGTTTTCCCAAATATTTGGGTAAGGATTGCATATGTAGTAGTGGATAGGTTGAAAAAAATTCTCATTTATTTGTTGTTACATCATCTTTTAGTGTTGCATAAGTGGCTGATAATTTTGTCAAATAAATCTTCAGATTGCATGGTCTCCCCAAGAGCATTGTAAGTGATAGAGATAGTAGATTCATAGGTTATTTTTGGAAATAATTTTTTAGATTAGTGGGCACTCAGTTGACTCCAAGTACAAGCTAGCATCCACAAACTAATGAACAAACACAGAGGGTGAATTAATGGTTGGAAGGGTACCTAAGAAACTATGTGGGAGAGCAGCAAAAAGCATGGGTAAAATGGCTACACTTGGGTGATTTTTGCCACAACACCACTTTTCATATGTCAATAGGGATGTCTCCTTTCAAATCATTATATGGTTATGATGCACTCACCTTTGTTGAAATTATCTTTGGTGATAGTAGAGCCCCAAAAGCTAAATATTGGGTGGAAGAGAGCCAAAAAATTTTAAAGCTTTTGAAAGGCAATTTGCAAGTAGCCCAAAATCAACAAAAAAAATATGCGGATAGACATAGAGAAGAAAGGACCTTTCATATTAATGATTTAGTATATTTGAGGTTGCAGCCATTTAAACAAACATCTCTCAAAAAGAATGGAGCAGAAAAGTTAAAACCAAGATACTATGGCCCATACAAGGTAGTTCGGAAGATTGGGGAGGTAGCATATGAATTAGAACTTCCGGAAGGAAGTAAAATCCACAATGTATTTCATGTTTCTTGTCTAACGAAAGCTCTTGGTCAGCAAATTGTCACTTCAGAAATACTTCCTCCTTTAGATGATGAAGGTCAGCTCATACTTGTTCCTGAAAAAAATTGAAGACAAGGGAAAGGAGATTGATGAGCAGAACTATCAAAGAATACTTAGTACAATGGAAGGATCTACCAAGTGAAGATTCCACATGGGAAGAGAAGAAGATTTTGTAGCATCCAAATCTGAAATTGCTCGAGGACAAGCAATCTTGGGTGGGGAGGACTGTAATGTCGCCATTCAATTAAGGTTATAACAGGAAAATTCCATCAATCCTACTAGTTCCCTAGGTTGGATGGAGACATTGGGATTTGCAATAAAGGAGCTATTCAATGATGTTTAGACATTAGAGTGGAATAAATATTTAATAAAGGATCTAATTAAATAAATTCAAGAGAAAATCAAAGTGGCAATTGATCATGAAGACACATGGAGGTTGTGGGGCCCACACAAGCTAGAATTTGTGTGCCACATGGCATCCTCCTCTTACAATTTTGAATCCATGGGAAGCATAATGTTCTTGGGATGAGTTAGGAGACTCATACACTTGGCCATATGCATCATAGGTCTAATTTGGATGGAAGTGTAACTCCTAGGGAGAAGGAAGAGTCAAATGAGGAGTTATTAGACACTTGGACTAGATTCCCTAACCTATATGACAATAATGATGAAGATGCTATGACACTTATGACAAATTGCAGATCTGATTGCTGACATCTGACCATTATGAAATGTCAGACCTAAATATAGTATCCAAGAAGGCGCTCATGGGAGTTGGGGAAGCTCAATGGGTTCCTATTCGAATTGGTGAAAGGTGGAAGGCTTGGAAAGGGAGGACACATGGTAAATCTTGATCCCCCACCCTAATTCGAATTGGATTGGAGTTTATGGATGGATTGGGAACCTTAGAAGGCTAAGGATGTTTATAAAATGCAGGGATCAACCAAGAGAAGGGCTTTCGATCATTTTGATAATTTTGATAATTTTCATTTGTGAAGAGAGCCAATGGAATACTAGTCTACTTGCCTTAGCCAATTTTGAGGGTGAAAGATTCCCATCCTAGCTGGTGTGTGGAAAGGCCATTCAGACTTTTCATGGAGATTTAATAGAGTCTTTATTTGAAGGTGTAAGCTACAGGGAATCTCGTGATTTCTTCTAGTGCATCTCACTCCCTCAACCATTTCTGGTTTTCATTGCATATTCTTGCTCCTTGAGGAGAGGCGCTTTTGGTGAGATATTGTACTCTTTGGGGGAGTTATGTAAATTTGATGTTTAATGAACAAATGGTGCCATTTCCCCACTATCTTGATGTATACCAATGAAATATTGATGAATTCGAATGGAATATAATTTCTTTGATGTATTTGTGATTAATGGACTGTCATTAATGAGCTTCAAAAGTTTCATGTTCAGTACTTAAGCATTTGGAGTCATTTTGTTCAGTTTTATACCATTTGAAGAAGATTTAATGCCATTTGCCCCAAGGTCGAAACTAGTGAAGTTGTAGCTGTTGGGAGAGAGTTATAACAGACCTCACAAACTTAATAATGATGCACATGAGACCATAATATTGTCCCTTAGACATCCTCTGCCTCTATTCATAAATTTGAGTGGGTTTGGAAGCATTTGGAGAGCCATATTCAGCATCTACCCTGGGGGATTTGAACCCCAAATTGCTAATAAAAACTCTCATCTTGGCCAGAAGTTTAAACAAGTTTGTAGAAGTATTTTGATGGTCCTAAATCATCCCCGAACATCATAATCAATTCCTAACATTATTCATATACCTTCTCTGAAGATTTAGGGGTATTTGGAGCAAATTGGAGGCCTAAACATCAAAACTAGTCAATGGTCGAACTAGGGAAAAAAGTGAAAATTTTGTCATTTTAATAAATTTCTTAAAAAGGGACATTACACAAATATAGCATAGATTTTAGACTAGTCAATTTGGTTAGTCCCATAAACTTTGTCACCGGTGTCGGCAAGGAAGCCGAAGTTAAGGTCTTTGTTCACTAAGTCTTTATGAGCAGTTATGGAGTGAGCGTTCCATGACATTTTGAAAAAGCTGAAAATTTCTGATAAATAAATAAACTTAAATAAAAAATAATTCAAGAATGGCAAAAAACCCATAAACAACAAATAAGACAAGGACATGAAACCAACCTGTAAGCGATGAAAACGACCGAAAATGGCCCTGGTAAAATCTCATGGTAAAAACCTTGCAGCAGGTAATTCTTGAAAATGATAAATGACAAGAAAAATAGAAAAAATCAACATATTTATCAATTCCGTCAGGTGAAATCTGGGCCGTAGGATCAAGACGAATCGACAGCTAAGATCTAATCTTGCGGGATGTGGAAGACGAGTTGCGGGCATTTATTTTAGAAATATATACATTCTTCCCGCAATCTACAATCCGAAATTGCAGGTTGCAGGTTGCAGAATCGCAACTCTAAACATTAACTAACCAAAAGTTTCCGCAAATGCGGGTTGCAGGTTGCGGAAACACATGACGCAAACTCATGATTTAAACACTTTCCGCAATCCGCAATCCGCAAATGCGGGTTGTGGGTTGTGGAAATGCAAAGTGCAAAACTATTTAAAAGGTGTTTCCTACAATCCGCATTGTGGGTTCCGGGTTGCGGGTGCAAACAACCGCGATTATTTGAAAAACAATTCTGAATCTACAATCCGGATTGTGGATTGCGAGTTGCGAAACAAAAATGTTTCAATACCAAAAACCAAGCTTCTACAATCTGCATTGCGGATTGCGGATTGCGGAAAAAGTTAACTTTTGGGAAAATCAAAGCCTTCCGCAACTCACAAAAACACACAAAATCAAAGGAATTTTCAAAGGGAAAATTACTAACTTAATCAAATCATAGCAAAGCAATGAAAGCATGATGAAAACCCCAAAATGACCATGGAATTTAGTCTAAACGGCCATCCCTGATGCAGGAGTTGCAAACTTCAACATTTTAGGCTTCTATCACCTAGGTTGTAAGAACCATGCCTGCAATAGAGGTTGCATTCTGCAGTGCACAACTTGCAACCTTAGCAGGGTCTATCACGCCAACATTAAATAGATTTTCATATGTGTATGTCATTTCATTATATCCCATCTCCCAATCACTTGTTATAATTTTCTCAACCACAACATCTCCTTCCACACCCCGCATTATTTGCAATTAATAAAGCTGGAGACATAAGTGCCTGCAGCAAATATCAGATAAACTTCACAGAAAATGCCCTAAATAATTGAGAAGCTAATATACAACACTTATATATCTGATAAATGACTTGTTACATCTTTAAATTCCCAAGATGGCAAAAAAATTGTTTACTTGGGTGAAGCATTAAACATAATCGCCACTTTCAATAAGTCAAGCATTTTAGGCAATGCACGCACCTTCTGTACAATATCAACACTAATATGCTCATTTGGATCTTCTATGGATTATTTTATAGCAACCACATAAGAGGATAAATGAACAAAAGCTGCTTCCATTGTCATGGCCAGCAAATTTATTACATGGGAAATGGCTTCTCCCAATCATCAAAAAGTCCCAGAGCCTGTTGTCATGTCCTCTGGACGTTAGTTGGTGCTGAGCTTTGGAACGTTTATTTTTCATCAATTGGTCGATTTCCATGCGAAACACAAGTTGTATGTTCCAGCTAAAGAGGCGTAGAATATTCATTAAGAATTAGGTTATCATTTTATGGTTCAATGTATTGCGCAAAAACAATAGTGAACGGATCTCCGAATGATGTGGGTTATCAATCCATGAGTATTGAGATCATGAGTAGCCTAAGATCAAGTCCAATTCCGCATCACGTATCTCCGAGAGTGCGCTCTCTCACATCAGAGGATACAAATTTAAACGTCGATCCATAGCACTGTCGACCCCTTCTTTTCAATATACATCAGAGGATTAACAACTAATGCATTGATACATAGTGGAGGTTTGATTTGTCACTGAGAAGAAAGACTTTAAGCTTTCATGTCGTGACATCAATGGTTGGTGATCTGTGTACTAGATAGACAAGAGCCACATGGTGGCATTGTTCCTGCGGCAGTGCAAAGCAGTGAAATTTGGGCATTCAACATGGAATTATGTTCTCATGTTTTTCTATAAGGGTTCCCCGGGCATAGAACTGCACGCCTGCTTTTTTGGTCCATGACCCTGCCATAGTCACTACATTAAAACGAATTAAGACTATTTATAAAACACTATTTGTATTAATTTATTTTATATTAATTCAAAAATTATTCTTATTTTTAAAATATAAATTTCTAATTTTAAAATATAAATTTCCATCACTAATATTCATTTTATTGTAGTATCAATTTTATTAATAATTTAAATATTTTATAAATAGTGTTTAACTTCTTTCTTTCTAAATATACCAACAACAAAAACATATCATATTTCTATATAAAATTTCCTTACACATTATGTTTTCATCATTTCTTAAAATGACATATTCGTAGATTAAGATTTAATTACACACTAAAAGTGCTTGCCACAAAATCAAATAGTATACTCCTCTTCACTTGCCTGCGAAAACTCTCAAGACCAAAATCTAAAAGACACTGGCATAAAGTTAGGCAGTGGACAAATACACATGAGTTGTCAAAACTTTATGGTAAAATTCGGACATAATTCCTACCAAACTTAAGAGAGGTACCATTTGAAACTGGCCAAAACCCTAAGTTCAAAAGTAACAATGACTTCATTCATAATTAATCATTAAATAAACATTTTGAAATATCAAAATTGGTTTGTAATAAATGTTTGTAAATTTTATTTTAAAAAAAAACATTTAATATGATTCACTCCTTCGATCAATGATGTCATCTTGGAGCTCTAAGACTTAAGACATCGCGCACTTCAATCTTTCGTCGAAGGAATTTCCAACAGTGCACCGCTTGTTATGAATGGTGTCTACGGTGTTATATCATTTTTTTTGTCCATGGAAAAGAAGGTTCACAACAATTCATCGGAGGCCTTTTCAGTAGTGCCTTACATCTTATCAATTATTTCTTTGATGCCAGTTGATGCATGCTCTAATTGGCAGGGAATTAGCTGCATTACAACTATTAACAAATGAAATTGTGTACAAACCTTAATAACTACCACTCCTTCATAAAGCTTTGCAATTCTTTCTGACAATTTTTCTGTGTCATAGACAGAATCTGTCTCCGCTATCTCTTTCTTAATTTGAGCAATTCTTGCTTGAATTTCATCTTTACTGGCAGCACCAGAGATTATTGTCATCGAGCCTTTGGATATTGTAACTTTTCTGGCACTACCAAGATGATCTACCGAAGTATCTTCAACCTTCATACCCAAATCAGCAGCTATGAATTCTGCACCTGTTAAAGGAATTTCAGTCAGTACTCAAAAACCAAATGGAAATAAAAAATAAAAAATTTGTACACCAAAAGGAATTCAACTAGTATTCCAAAGCCAAAAACATAAGCAACATTTGTAAATATTTACTCAATAAATTTGCTAGCTTGAGAGCTATAAATATTAAGCGTTAAAAAACAGGCATTTCAACAAAAGTAACATCATCATATGGTAAGTAGAAATCAGAATGCAAATGATCTATCCTATAATGATCAATTGCACAATAATGTGCAGTAAAAGAATGATAATGTGCATACCTAACTAGGACCTTTACTCAATATTTGCCAATTAAGAACGATCAATATTATAAGTTAACAGAATAGGCATCTAACAAAAAATGAATATTGTTTCAACTCCATTAAGGTTTGATTTTTGTAACAATACTACCTTTGTTTCAACTCGTTTAATTTCTGTAAGAGTACCACGTCTTGATAAGTAGTGAATTAGAAATATCTTTCCAGACGACCAATGTAGCATATAGATATACCTCCTCTGTGAAGATGTTCCTCGGTCGAGGTGGCAATCTTGTCATCTTCATCTTCATGTTCGTCTCAGGCCATCTGGGGGCTACAAGCATTTATTAAGATGCACAACCTCATAAGATGATCATTGTAAATTGCCAGAATTGCATACATCCTCGCTGCCTCTCATGAGCTTTATGGTTTTGGAATCAATAGATCACATTCTTCCCTTCTATTTTTCCATAGCAGCGGAGTTGTGCAGTGATACACTGGATCTACTCAGCATTGGGAGTTCGGATACCTCTTTACACACATGGCTAAAGCAATCATATATATTAAAATAAAAAAGTCTTATATTTATTTAATTAATTACATTTCAAAAATATAAAATCTAGATTTTTATTTACTTAATTACATTTCAAAAATTAATTATTATTATACATTTTTTTTATTATACAGCTTCAATCAAAATAATAAAATGCAAAAAAAAATGGTAGAAATTGAAGTCTCTAGCATGGTTTCATAAAGTTCTAAGGACATACAATCTAAGTTCTAAACATGGTAGTTTTCGTTATTCTTTCATGCATTGCGGGTAAAGGACTCGGGCACATGAATTATTGTCGCTGAGCCCTATGCAAATATGAGGTTGAATGTTATAAAAAGTATTTTTAATCAATCTCCACATAAGATTCTAAGCCACATTTTTTTGGCAAGAAATATGCTGCAACATAGCTTTCCCCGGTTAGAAAACACCTTACTTCTCATTTTTTAATTGGAATTATTTTCATAACTCCTGAATTGGCTTTATGGATTCATAAAACATCATTTAATTAATTCAATTGGAACTCTTTTCTTAGCTCCTAAACAAGCTTTATGGGTATATAAAACATAATGTAGTAATTAGTTAATTAACTTATTATTATATATATTACAATTTGGCGAGGAAAGAATGTGTATATAATACCGTTAGAGAACGGAAGAAATGCCAAATGACAATACAACTTGAGAAATATATAACCATATTGTGCTCATCAAAGGTGCACCAGTGGTCTAGTGGTAGAATAGTACCCTGCCACGGTACAGACCCGGGTTCGATTCCCGGCTGGTGCATGATGGGAATATTTCGATTTTTCTGTTTTCGATTTAGGTTATGGACTTCTTTGAAGGACTTCTATTTATTTAGGTTTTGAACTTCTATGAGGTTTTATTTTATTGCTTCTTCAAAATTCCGAACGTCTTTTTTCCGTTATCGGTTTAGGCTTTGAACTTCGTTGATTTATTTATATTAAGAAATCCACACATGCTCATGATTTATTATTTAGTTGGAACGATTTAAGTTTCGAACTTCGTTGAAGGTTTTATCTTTATTTCTTTTTCCGATTTAGGTTTCAGACTTCGTTGAGGTTGAAGGTTATATTTTTATTAAGAACTCCGCACATGCTCATTCTGTGTCTATGTCTGTAGCTGACTCTGAATTTTAGATACTACAATATTTCGCAAACACAGAAAGCCATCTTTTGCAGTAACTGATGACTAAAGAACAGCCGGTCGTTGTAGTATAGTGGTAAGTATTCCCGCCTGTCACGCGGGTGACCCGGGTTCGATCCCCGGCAACGGCGAGTATATTTGAGTCTTTGGTCTTTTATGTCGGCGGAAATTTCAGTTTAATACTTCATTGGTACCAAAACCCCCAAGGATGTCGCTACAGCGCAAAGAAGTGATATGTGTCAGGGTTATGTATTTTTGTTTTTGTTTGTTTGTTCCAGAGGTATAGAATAAATGGATGCGTGTGATATTAAAGCATTCATTGTGTAAGGTTGTTAATTCAAAACTATGTAAAGCCTTATAAAAAAATAACTTCTATTATTTTAAAATTTGGTAATCCATCAAAATATTTCTCTTTAATTTCAATCTGCTTAAAATCAGAAATTAATCATTATCCATTGATTACCTAGATAGTGTGAATGTTGCTGCTTTGCTTGATGTCAAGCACACCTCTTACTCCCAAGTGGTTGTTGCTAATTTCATAGCAAATTAAATAAAAATGCAGTAGTTATGGATTTAGCATCTTCTTTTAAAATTTGGTAATCCATCAAAATATTTCTCTCTTTAATTTCAATCTGCTTAAAATCAGGAATTAATCATTATCCATTAATTACCTAGATAGTGTGAATGTTGCTGCTTTGCTTGATGTCAAGCACACCTCTTGCTCCCAAGTGGTTCAAGTGGTTGTTGCCAATTTCATAGCAACTTAAATAAAGATGCAGTAGTTAGAGATTCAGCATCTTCTCTAGGTTGACAGATCTCTATCTGGGTACAAATGAGATCTCTATCCCTCTTTTATCATTGATACAATGTTATATAGTGATTCAAGCTCCTAGGAAAAGTATCACTTCTCTATAAAGCTCAGAGATTCTGCCAACTTTAATTTATTTCATAACTTTAGTTATATAACAAACTAGGAACATAAACCCAAAAAAATGTAAAAAAAAACAATATCAATGTCTAAAATAGGATTTTATGCCTATTTCTTAGAGGAATTGGGTGTTTTCCCCTATTTTATGCCTATTTCTTAGAGGAATTGGGTGTTTTCCAGTTTTTTTAATTTTTGTAATACACGGTTATAAGTCTTTTGTAAGAATCACTGTTCTACTCTGTGATTGTTTTAAACAATTCAAAGGTGATGTTTTGAAGTGTTAAGCATTGGTGTAGAATGTACTTTTGATTCAATCTCGAATAACAGTGCGATTTTTTTCTAAGGAAAACAAAAAATTGTAAGTTGTGACGTTGGAAAAAAAACATGTTGCTAGGCATGAAACAATTTATTGACATTGTGATAGTTAAATACAGAATTTCATAAAATTTTGAGTTGTATGACAACAATACGTATAAAGTAAAGAACACGTGACCTTATATATGATAAAACACAATGATACAAGCCACTAGTTTCTGAAACCTCTTTATATCATGAACTTTTTTTATTTTATAAAAGTAATATGTTTTTATAGTTCATAATGGGATAGCCTTGTAGCACTATCAAAGTAGGGTCTTCTTCTTTCCACTGGGACAACCATTTATAGTAGAATCAGGAATGGAGGGATATTAGTTAAAAGTACAGGTCTAGAGGTCTAGATTTCATGTGATGAAAATTAAGAATTATGTTAAATATTAAATACTGTAGTTTTGTTATATTTTGTGTTATATATATCAAATTTCTTTTTGATAATGATACAGTTTTAAATTTTTGATGGAATAATTTCAAAAGTAAATGTATTAAAGATAATTATGACTTAGAAGTTTGGATATTATATTTCAGTATGAAATGCTGAGTGTAATCAGCACTTGATATGTGTGTTTCGTTTTTCAATATGAGAAATAAAATGTAACTTTTTTTTTATTGAAAAAAAAAACTTATAGCACTAAAGTAAGTTATAAATAAAGTGGGGAATAAATGGACCACAAAAATTTGGTTTGGTTAATATTCTATGATCAAATACACTTCTTATTTATATAAATACAAAATTTTAACAATAAAAAAATATAAACTTTTTTTATCTATTTATTTTATTTATAGTATAAGTAAAAAATATATAAACGTTCCATCTATTTAATTATTTTATTTATGGTACAAGTAAAAAATTAAAAAATTAACTAATATATACTTTCATAAATATTAAAAAAAAAATCATCACTTTAAACATATAATTTAATTTAATGGTTTTTTTCTCAAAGCATGAAAAATACAATCTCCATATATAATAGATCAAAATTATAGAATTTGTGTTTACCAAATTTTAATTGAAATCTTAAAATTTAAACATTTTAATTGAGTGACCTTTATTCATTATACTAAAAATAAGAACATTTATCGAATAAACTAAATGGATTGTCAATTGGGTTTAGTTTGAGTGGTTGAGTTATCCGATTGTTATCCACTCCACCCAGGTTCAAGTTCCGCTAGTGACACCTGCTCTTAAGTGAGCCATTGAGCTCTTCAGGAGCTCTCCTAAACAAAACAAAAAACTAAATGAATTGTTAATTTTTTTATAAAAAAATTATAAACTTAGATTTTTTATAAAATTTCATGCAAAAATTATAAAATGTCATAAAATTTAAAGTCTCTTCATATTTTATTTCCTACTCTATTAATAAAATATATACAAATCAAATATATCACAATACTAAACTTAGAATCATGTTTTCTCAATAAAAACATAGTTTTTTTTTTCTTAAAACAACTTATGAATGTTTATTCTAACCACAACTTATCCTACTTCTCAATATACTCAATCATAAGGTGTTATGTGTCTATATTAAAATGAACTAAAACACCCTCTATTTTGGTGTGTTTTTTTTCCCATTTTTAAAGTGGAAATCATATTGTTGTGATCTCACAATATTAAAAATGCAATCTCATTACTTATAAATATGATCTATGAGTTTTATTATATATTTGAATCAATTTAAAATATTTTTACAATGTATAATTTATTTATTTTTGTGCACACGTAGCTGCTCTGCGTGCCCCTGTGAGTGCCTTCCTTCAGCATTCTCTTCTGCTCTTCGCAGCCATGACCCCCGAAGGGGGCTCCGAGCCTCCCCCTCCTCCTCTTCCAGAGCTCGCGGCTTTCAAAAAATTGGTGGAGGATTGCAACAAGCGCCCTACTTCTGCTTCTCAGCAGAAGTTTGTAAAGAAGTTAGACGACATCCCGACCGTGGCTCTTCCAGCTGAGGAACCCTGTCGTGCAGCCTTGAATATCTTAGAAATAGGCCTTATCAGCCAGTTTACAGGCCTTTGGCCTTCCCCGAAAGCCATCGACTCGTGGGTGCAACAAAACTGGTGGCCGCTGGTAACAGAAGGAATTAAAAGCCACTTCGTTGGCAAGGTTACTTCGTATTCATTTTTGAAAATATAGATGACAGGAACCTCATCTTCAGAAATAGACCATATTTTATGGGCCCCCAGGGTTTATATCTGAATAAGTGGATGTCAGATTTCGATCCAACTCAAGACGTGCCTACATCTGTGCCTGTTTGGGTGCGCCTTCCCCATCTTTCCCCTGCACTACTGGAGCCCGAAATCTCTTAAAACAATCGGGAATTCCCTCGGAAAATACATTGACAGGGCTGAAAGAAAGGACCAATATTCCTACGCCCACATATGTGTAGAAGTGGACCTGGAAATTGGGCTCCCAGAAGCCATAACTAACTGTGGCAGACTGGATGCATGTGCAAGAGTTAGATTACGAGCAACTGCGCTTCAAGTGCAGGCAATGTCACGGATACATACATTTTTCAAGGCACTGTAAAAAGAAGGTTGATGACGAAGTAGACAAGGAGAAAGGAGAGAAATGGACAAAAATCCAGAAACAGCGGCAGACCAAGCAAACCAGTAAGACTATGTCGAAAAGGGCACCCTCAGGCTCCATCGTACCCACCCCATAGCAGACCCAAGGTGAAGGGGCCACGGCTACTGTAGGGGAAACTCTATCTTCGAATCCCTTCGAACCTCTGGACTCCCAGGAAGAGCCTCCCCTCATAGCAGCACAGAATGAACAACAGGCTCTCATTACAGCAAACCTGGAAGACAAAGATGAGTCAACTCCTACCCAACCTGTTTCTCCAACAAGAGGCTCTTCTTCTCCTTCATATGTAGACATGACAAGGAAAAAAAAACCTCCGGAACAATCAGGCTCTTCGGAGGAAGACACATTTGAAAGACCATCGAGAAGGGCAGGGAGGAAATCCCTCAAGGAAGCAAGAGAGAGGAAGAGGCAGAGTGACAAAAAATGCAAGGCAACCAGCCCACTTTAGAGATGTCTATCGGTTGAAATACCAGAACAAGGCCACCTAAGGGAGGCCCTCCCTCCTCCACCCCCAGTAAATAATGCGCATAGTCTCTTGGAGCTCCAGAGGCCTGGGGAATCCCTTGAAATTAGAAGCAGTTAAATACCTCTTGAAATTTGAATCCCTTGAGATACTCATGATCCAAGAGACAAAAATCGAAGGGGAAACCCTTCTTGACTTAAGTAGAAACCAAACGAAATAAAGGAAAGCCAGTAAGCGCAAGGGGCACCTCAGGAGGGCTGGCCACAGTCTGGTCGGAAGATCTATTCCACCTTGAGAATTCCTTCCAGACTCAACACTGGATATTTACTGAGCTCCGTCATGCATCAAGTAAGATCTCTTTTTCTCTATTTAATCTTTACGTACCTGTTCATCTTCATGAGAAGAAAGATTGCTGGAAAACTTTGCTAGATTTTGTAGAATTCCATGCCCCCAGGAACATAATCATAGCAGGAGATCTTAACATAGTGCTAAACCAAAAAAAAAGGGGGGGGCATAAACGGCAAAGACCAAATGCTCCCCGTCATTGAAGACATGATACAGTAGTGGGACCTCTTAGACATAAAACCTAACAAGGGCTTATACACTTGGACAAACAACAAAACTGGAGAAGCACACATAGCAGCTCGGTTAGATAGATTTCTAATTCAGAGCTCCCCCCTGCTGGATAAAAGAATAGTGTCCTCAAAAATCCTCCCAAATCTTGCTTCGGACCATAAACCCATCATCTTGTAGCTGATAGAGGAAGAAAACTTGGGCCCTATTCCATTCTGCTTCAGTCCTCTGTGGATTGAGCATGAAGGCTTTATGGAAACAGTAACAAGGGCCTGGAGCTCCTCAATTTTTGGGTCCCCAAGTTATGTTTGGGAGCAAAAATTAAAGGAAACCAAAACTGCTCTGAAATCTTGGATTAAAACCCCTTCCAACTCCTTCACGGTAAAAAGAAAAGAGCCTACCCATCAGTTAACAGAACTTCAACTAGAAATGGAGATCAAGGATGTCACTGCCCGAAATCTAGAAAAGGAACAAGTTGCCCAATTTGCCACTTTTCGGGATTTCCGACAAGAGGAAGAATACTGGAGGCTCGAGTCCAAAAACCTGTGGTTAAAAGTCGGAGATCGCAACACAGCCTTCTTCCACAAGCAGTATAGAGCTCGCCTTTCTTGAAATCACATCTCAGAAATTACTACTGCAGATGAGACAGCTGGTAAAGACTACCATCAAATAAAAGAAGCTGCAAGTGCACATTTTCAACATCTTTTTACAAAGGATGGGACAGGAAATAAGGAGCTCATCACTAAATTTCTCTCCCACATGCCATCCCTAGTGTCGGCTGAGAACAATGCAAGCTTCATGAGCCCCTTCACATAGGAAGAAATCAACAATATAGTTTGGGACATGGAGCTAGACAAAGCCCCAGGCCCAGACGTATTTTCAATCCTCTTCTACAGAGCTTGTTGGGCAGTCATTAAGACAGATTTATTGTGAATGGTGAGATCTTTCCAGTAAAATGCTAAAGTGGGAGGCAGCACAAACTCCACTTTTCTAGCCTTAATCCCCAAGGAAGCAAACCCGATCACCTTTGACAGATTCAGGCCCATCTCTTTATGCAATGCCTCATATAAAATCCTCACCAAACTTCTTGCCAATAGATTAAAACCCCTTCTGGGAAACCTCATTTCCCCCATCCAAGGTGGCTTTGTCTAAGGCAAACACATTCTGGACAACGTGATCCTTGTCCAGGAAGCTATGCATTCTAGCCACTAGAGGAAGGAGAAAGGGATGATTATAAAACTGGACATGGCCAATGCCTTCGACCGGGTAAAGCAGTCATACCTCTATGAAGTTCTTCTTGCCTTTGGCTTCAGCCAAGAATTCGTTAAGCTGATAAAAGCATGCATTGATAAGCCCTGGATAGCCCCGCTTTTCAATGGAAGACTTGCGCCTTACTTTCAAGCTTCTAGGGGGATAAGGCAAGGCTGCCCTCTGTCCCCCTTCCTATAAATCCTTATGGCAAACTCTTTGAGCAGGAATTTGAATGCAGCAAAGAATGATGGGGCAATCCTTGGCATTCGGTTGACGAGAGGAGTAGATCCATTCAATCATGTGCTGTTCGTGGATGATTCTCTCCTTCTAGGAGGAGCATCCCTAAGAATTGCAAAGGTGTTTAATGAAATCCTTCAAGACTTCTGCAACATCTCGGGAGCGCTAGTTAACAAAAGAAAGAGCGCAATGTATGGTTGGAACACCAATGAACAAACCATCCTTCAAATAGATCGGTACCTGGGCTTCATAGGCTATGATTCTTGGGATAAAATCAAGTACCTTGGACTCCCTTTAACCTTGGGCTCCAATCGCCCCTCTCTCTGGAATGACATTATCAGCAAGTTAAAAGCTAAGATAGTTGCTTGGGGAGGACAGTGGCTCACCAACGCAGGAAAGTTAACCCTCATCAAATCAGTCCTTTCCTCCCTTCCTATCTATCAGGATTCCTTCCTCCTTGGACCAAAGGCAATCACAGAGCAAGTATCGAAGTTGTTTAGGGACTTCCCATGGAGGGGTGGCAAAGGAAATCAGAGAAAGATCCATCTAGTTAATTGGGAAATGGTTAAGAAACCCCTACGAGAAGGAGGCCTCCAAATAAGAGATCTGGGCCTTGCCAATATAGCCCTCGGTGGAAAAATTCTCTGGCAACTGTATTCCAACAGTAAACACCTGGTCAGCAATCTTCTTCGAAAAAAATACCTCAAAGGGGTACCTTTGAGAAATCTTAAGGTCGGTAGTGTGCCCAAAGGTACTCAAAGGGGTACCTTTGAGAAATCTTAAGGTCGGCAGTGTGCCCAAAGGTACTCTATTATGGAATATTTGCAGAAAAGGCCTTGAATTCTTTCAATCCCAGCTTTCTCGTGTGCCTGGGAATGGAATCGTGTGCCTGGGAATGGAAAACATTCCCATATTTGGAAGGACAGTCTAATGGGGAATCCGCCTCTTGAAAACAATGAAGATCTAAAATATTTACGTGAATGGCTCACCCAGCATGAGCTGCACAGCATCGTCGACATCTCTTCCTGGGACAGAGATGGAAGTTGGATTGATTAGGTTTTCCCTAAGTTACCAATTCACCTACTTCATCAAAAACATCTCCTTCTAGAAGCGCTGAAAGGAACAACCCCTTTAAACAAACACACTGAAAATCACTGGAGTTGGGGAAAGAATGGCTTCTACTCCACAGGGCACGGATTTGTTGTTCTGCAATCTCATCATGTGTTAATGCACTCCCCTCAATTATGGAAACAGGTATGGGATTCATATGGCCTTCCGAAAGTAAACTTCTTCACGTGGATGCTCATGCATAAGAAGGCTCTGACCGGCGAAAATTTAATCAAAAGGGGCATCTCAGGGCCGCACAGGTGCTCATTGTGTAAATAGGCTTAAGAAACCTTGGACCATCTATTTGTGGAGTGTGCCTTTTCCCAGTCGACGTGGGAGTTCATGCTACAAGGTCTCAACGTGGCAGCTCCATCGCAAATCTCTGTAGTCTCTCTTTTCACCAATTGGAAAACATGCTATCCCTAGGTGTTAAAAAGAAACTCATTATGGAATCGGATCTGGCTGTCCATTCCTAAATTTGTGTGCTGGAAACTCTGGCTTACCAGGAATGATTGCATCTTCAACAATATAGAGCGCTCCCCTCTAATCATTGCAGCTAAAGCAAAGGCTCTCTTACTGGAAGCCATCAGAAACTACTCTTCTAATCTAGACACAAAGCTCATTACAGAAGAAAAAAGTTGGATGGGAACCTCTCTGAATCGGGTCATGAAAAAGAACCTAGACTGGCCCTTCTTCAACCCTGTTTGGTGAATTTGAACTCCAGATGCAGAATTTCAGGAATGGTGGAGAAAGCAAGACAAGGTTATGGTCTTCTTCGATGGAGCATCAAAAAGAAATACAGGGATTTCTGGAGCGGGTGGCGTGATCTACTCCCAAGATGGTACACGTGCAGACAGCTTCAGTTGGGGGCTTGGGCAAAGCACGAATAACCATTCATAAATTATCGGTCTTCTGAAAGGCTACCGGATTTCCCAGGAACACGAAAACAAACCACTCCATGTTTTTGGCGATTCAAAAATATTGATAAAGATTTTAAATTCAGAGGAGCACTTCAACAATCCGGCCCTTAACAAGATCCTCCAGAGGTTTCGGGGATTATTGCTCAACTTCTCTTCCACCTCTTTCTTTCACATTCTCCGCAGCTCGAATAAGGAGGCAGATAAAAAAGCAAATGAGGGATGCAGTTTGGCACAAGGAGTTATCAGAAAGAACTCAGAAGCACAAGTGAAGATTCCCATACCATAGTAGCTGAATCAAGTTATGTTTAAGCCGGTTTAAGTTTTAATGGTTGCTTGAATACTTGTAATCTTGGTTGTTTAGGCTTTGTCCAAACCATCTCTTGTTCTAAATAATAAATAACCATTTTTATTATAAAAAAAATGTTTTTACAATGTAATTTATACAATGATTAAACAAAATCATGGAATTTTGGTTTGTCATATTTCAGTAAAAGTAGTTAGAAATGGAGCATTTTAGTTAACACATAAACAAGAGCCACAAGGTGGCGATGTCCCTGACATTGCTAGTGGGGGCATTGGCAAGTGCATATGAAATTGCCATGAAATGATTAGGTGGATTTTTTTACAATAGGTATGTAGTTATTATAGTGATGTTTTCTTTTCCAATTATTTTTGAGGATTTAAAAAAAGTCAAGAAAGACAGGGAAGAATTTGTAATTTAAATCGCTATCTAAAATGCAATATACAAAGAAAAATGATGCATTTTTTTTTGCATGATTAAAAAAGAGAAAAAAGAAAATGCAATATACTACAGGAAGGAACAGAGATAGCAGTGAAAGTACTCATATTATTCTCGCAACAAGGAGTTCACCAGTTCCAAAATTAGGTCAATCATACAAATTCTACACTTGTCTAATTGTATTGGCAATGGTTTAGCTTTACTCATAATCTGTATAAATAAATTTATTGAACAAAATTACAATATATAGTAAAAATGGAAGTATGATAGCATTTTAAGAACAAGCGATGTAAGTGGTGAATCAGGAAGGAAATGAAAAATATTTATGATGAAAAGTGTTAAATATTGTAAACTTTTGGTTTAGGCAATGAAAATTATTTCCAATAAAGACCCATTTGTATGTTAACAAGACATTACAACATAATCAATAGAAGAAAAGTTTGTTTTTCCATTTTTTTTCTATTAAGATGACAACATTGAATTATTATATGCTAATAGGTGTCTCCTCGTTGGGCGCTCCTATCCAAGGAAAAAAAAAAAGGTGTCTCCTCGTTGGGCGCTCCTTATAAATAAAAGTAACCCCACCTACTTGACAGGTTTGACATGCCTCTCTTATCTTCAAGCATATGATATCTAATCATCAACCCTTTTTTTTCATAGAGACGGTGCTCCATTTCATTTCTATCTTCATGCGTCAGTGAGGAATGACGGCGCCCATCCATTTTATAAACTGTATCATTATTATTTGCAATGAATGCATACAACCTCGAGAGAACAACCCAATATTTAAGAATAAAAAGGATAAGAGTGTAAGTGTTTGTGTGTCCTTAGAATGAGAGTAGGTTGTACAAGAGGTAGAATTTATTATTTTATGTTCCTCACTAGCTTACCCTCCTGCACACTGTTAATGTAATTGTAACTTTGGAAGATATTCATTTGTATATTTTATATTGTATTTGTATTTTATTATTGTACCTCCGATGGAGATGTTTATTCCTCCGGTCGGGAGAGTCTTTATTGTAATTGAGTCATGTAAAGTCATTGAGTTTAACCCTCCTTTGTATGTCGGGGCATTAGACCATCTCTTTGTTTTGGGGTTTTGTATTATTGCTCATTCTATCTCTGAGGAAGTTGTGGGGTTTTATCCTTTATGGTTTCCTCGGTGAAATGCTTTGTGCCTCTTGTCTCTTATGTTTGATTTGTTGTACATGGTATTCTCTCAAATAAGATCCTAGATCATATTGAATTAAATAGTGAAAATCTAACATGGTATCAGAGCTAACATGAGAAGAAGACACTGTGCAGTTGTAGACGCTAGGGATTCTTAATTTTTGGGTTTCTCTCCACATATCATCAACAAAAGGAGGCCAGGCTAACTCACCTAAGGAAGGCACATTTTTCGGTCAAAACATAAATTGATTCTGAGCATTTTCAATTTTCGACCTGTCACTTCTACGGGAAATTAGGGCTTTTCATAGAAGAGGAATTTTGGAGTGCTTTCAGCACAAGGAGATGCTTCTCATCAAAATCGAAATTTAGAGACCAAGATCGAAGTTTTTGGTTGGGTAGAACCCCGGGATAAGTCAAACCCTAATTTGACTTTGGACCAAAAAAAACCAGAAAAAGCCAAAAACTGCAGATCTGAAATTTGCAAGTCAATTTTCAAGGGTGAATTTTTGGAATCTTCAGAAACCAAGTGTACCAGCATACTAGCCTCATCCATGCAAATCTTCCTATGAAAACAGAATTCAATGCCGAGGATTTTCATTTTTTGGCCCGTCACTACTACCGAAGGAAAACTAGGGCATCAAATATTTTGGGTTTCTGTTCACAGATTTAGGGAAGTGAGTACATTGGACAACTCTCCTTGAGGAGGCACATCTATATGTACAACAAGAAGTTCCAAATTCCAAATTTGGAAAATTAAGGTCTCTAATAAACCCTAGGCCAACCAACTCCAGATCCAGCCCAGGCATCTCAAATTGGTAAGATCTAAATCTTTTGTATTTCCATTTGAGGTTCTCATTAAAGATGTTGTTGGCAATATGGCAGTGTAGATTGTGCAAATTGTCATTGATGGCAATCAGAAGAGACAGGGTAGCTTGCCATGCAAAGGTGTGGCACCAGATGATAACAAAGCCATGGATAGATGATAACAGAGCCATGGATGAGTTTGTGTGATGACAAAGCAGATAATGGTGCATTGATTGTCCGAGATTAAACATGGAATCATTACAAGTTACTGACAGAGTATGTATTGAAGTAGTAGTGTGAATGTTGAGCAGATGCCCGGGGATGTTTAATGAGTGAATTTGAAGGAATGACTAGCCCTATATTCAGCAAACTGATTTCTACCAAAGCTATCACCAGTCCCATGAACAACCGTATCGGACCCTTTGGTTAAGATACTACTAGTTGAGTCTGTTTGATTGGCAATGGTATAGGAACTTGGAAGCCCACTACCTATGGCCATTTCATATTTGCAGTAAGTGCTACTGTTAACATTTCTTTGGTTATTTCTATCTCTAGACTCACTATGACCTGAAAATGAAGTAATTGCCACTTGTATGACTACGTACATGTTCTTCAGATTTCACTTTCATAAAGTGTAAGAGTTGGTTGCAAATTCTATCAATTATCCCAGATTGTAGAATGAATGGTTCCTCAATTTGAGAATTTAAAATTGAATTCTTCCATACAGTATTGGATATATGCTTCTCTGCATGTTGATATTTGATACAAGCATTCGTTTCCAAGCTTTCAGATTTACAGTCTCCTATGCTTAGTAAAGCAGAGCATGTCTTAAAGGAATCATGCGAACATAAATCATGCCTGGAAAGATGGTTCCTGATTCTTGCCTCCATTGTTGCAAGCGATCTACAGGCGTTCAAGCCGATTCTGAAACCATGGATATCTCTCGGGATTCACTGCACAAAAAACGTGCGACTGGAGGGAAGAAGAAGTCCTAAAGGAAGAAGTGAAAGTATGAGTTGGGAAGACAGCCTTTGATGAAGAAACTGTCAAATAATAAGACAGTGAGAAGGGTGCGTGTGAGAGAAGTTGGAGTGTTCGTGCTCGAGGTGAAGGAAATCACTCGAAGGTAAATCTCAGAGGATAAAACATAAAAATTGCAGGCGACGACTCAGGGACCGTTCGATCACGATGATTGACGGTTGCGATCATGTTTGGTCTTGGGAATTATCCCACATTGATAAGGAAACTGATATTTTATGTGTTTATAACGGCAGGCTTCACTAATGCTCATTGACACGTAGTGCAAAGATAGTGTGGGAGCTCTGGGTGCTTGGTTCTCCGTGAGAAGAACCCCATCCTGGAGCTCGGGACACCTAGGTGGCCCCCTATCTTTTGCTACACGTGGCATCTTTGTTCGACGTGGACGATGACTGGATTTTTTTCTTCAACATGGACGATGATTGGATGTGACATAGCATCAATGATGAGGAAGGAATGGTGTCGATGGAAAAGAGGGGTCGGAGCCTGTGTAGGTGGAATGCCATGGTGGCAAACGATCATATGGTCAAATCGATATGTCACAGAGATGATGATTCCGTGTTGAGTGAGGTGGCAGTAATTAAGTGGAGAGGAGCCAAGGTGGCAGTCCATGAGTATGTCTAAAGTGTACAGGAGCCTAAAGGTTGCACCAATGTATGTAATGTTTTAAAACATTGGTCCTATGCCTAATGAAAATGGAATATCAAACGATAAAAGGATTAAGACTATTAGTGTAAAAAGGTGCCAAGGCCTAATGTTTTGTTTATTATTAAAGCGCTAAAATAAAAACACATGGAGAAAGTTATTTGTAAAAAATATAATAAAGACGATAACAAGATTTTAATAAATAGAAGAAAAAGGGGTAATTATAGTTATAACTAAAAACTTAGTTTAACTTTATTTTGTTTATTTTTATGAAAAGACACATCATTCCATGAAGAAGTACATGAGAAGACATATCATTCTATGAAGAGGTGTAGAAAGAAAGTGTATAAATATGAAGACATCACTTGAAGAAAGAGTGTCTCGGTGGATCATAAATGAAATGTGACTGCAGTTGATACATTGAAGATCGAGAACAAAACGTAAGAGAGCAGTAGTCCAAGAAGTAAAAGAAGAACTAATAAGGGTGGCAGGGTGGTGCTAGGGTAGGTTGGTGCCTGCAAAGGGGAGTAGGTGCTCCCTGTCAGTTGTAGCTGACTAAATAGGAGGTTGTAGCCTCCTACCAGTTGGTGCTGGTGAATAAGGGTGTAGGTGCATCTGGATTAGTTGGTGCTAATCTAAAAGAAGAAACATCTTCATCTATTGTATAATTGTAAAAACAAGTTTTGCAGACAATAGAAAAGTATTCGTGGTTTACCTTATTGGGTTCCATGATAAACTATTGTGTTCAAATTTATTTTTAAAGGAAAAATTGTGTTTAAGTTTTAGTCACTAATTCACCCCCCCCCGCTCTCAGTGACAAGGTCTGATCCAACAATTGGTATCAGAGCCGGTCTATTCACTAGTAAGTTTAACCACTTGAAGAGAAGTATATATCCAAATGGATCAATAGATGAAGATGTCAATAAGAGTCCCCATATTTCATGGTGAAGACTTTGTTTTCTGGAAGATTAGAATGAAAAGCTATCTAATGTCCATTGGACTGGAAATATGGGAATTAGTTGTAGAAGGATATGATGTTCCAAAAGACATCCCCACAGAAGCATAATACAGGAAGAAATACAACAAGAACAAAAGTAGCTCCCATAAGAAGATTGTCCCAGGAACAAAAGCAGTTCCCACAAGAAGAAGAACAACAAGAAAAGACAGCATGCTCACATTGCAGAGGATGATGAACCTCCAAGGAAGAGAACCAAAGAAGACAGTGAAGATTCTTCAAGTGATGAAGAATATGTATTGTAATGAAGATAACCATCTATAAGGGTTTATTTGAAAGGTTCCACCTCATAAGGTGAATCGAGAGATGACTTTCAGTATTACATGAAAGGAGTAGAAGAAGCTACTGCAGAGTTCGACTCCAGAAAACAAATAAAGATCAATAATCTATGGAAGAACCTCTCATCCTTTTTCAGCATTGGTTAAGGTGCACACTATCAGAGACTCCATTAGTTCCTAGAAGGAAGCAAAGATCAAGAGGGAGCACACTCTAGTAGTTCCTGCAAGGAAGCAAAGATTGAGAGGGAGTCCACCCAACAAACAAACAAAGATAAGTATTTGAATCATCATTTATTATATATATATATATATATTTAAATGATGTTGTTCATTCATGTACATACTTATGTTCCTAGATTTAGGATGTATATCATGCATGTTAGAAAAGTTGCAATAATGAACAAAATACTACTAATATGCAAGTAATGGGTAAGTGGCCTATGGTACTATACAACATCCCATTGCTACTTATCTAGAATGAAACCTCTTTGCTGACTTGTTGGGAGTAGTGCACACTCTTAACAATGTTTTGGTAGATATGGAAGGCATCTAGGAAGTTACCGTATGAATATGGGATATGGATGAATGTTGTGTTGAATCATTGGCTAAGATAGTTGCATGACTGTGTGAACTATGTCTTTATGCATAAGAATTTGTTCTAAAAAATTATGAAACGTTTCTAATCACACAACTAAATTGACTTGTAGGAAAAATCGTGTACTACAAGAGAGACTTGTTTCGAAGAACAAGTGACGATGATTCAGCTAGAAGATTTTTGAAGTCAAGAAGAAGACACTAAAGAACATGAAGTTCCCAGGATCTAAAATACAGTAATGGAAGAAGCGATTCCAGAAGAATATGAAGAACACAAGATGGAAGACCCACAGGAACCTGTAGATCCACCACGTGATAATAATTCTCACAAGAGGAAACCAACATGGGTACGAGAAGCTATTCAAGATGCAGAGAGATATGGTGCTCCAGAGGGAATGCATAGAGAAAGAAAGAGACCAAGACCATTCTCCAGTTATGTAGCCCTGCTGTGTGACATCATTGATAAAGAACCTTCCAACTATGAGGAAGCAGCTGAGAAGAAAGAATGGAAGGATGCCATGATCGAGGAGTACCAATCGATCATGAAGAATGATGTTTGGTATGGTCCCGAGACCAGTAAGGAAGTCTGTTGTGACTTCCAAGTGGATCTATAAGATCAAGCATGTTGTAGATGGCAGCATAGAGAAACACAAGGCAAGATTTGTGGCACGTGGCTTCTCCCAGAAGGAAGGGATAGACTATGAAGAGACATTTTCACATGTAGTCAGATACACTTCCATTAGATCAGTACTTGCTGTAGTGATGAAGTGGAAGGTACACCAGATGGATGTCAATACAACATTCTTGAATGGTGTGGTAGAGGAGGAAGTGTATGTGGAGCAACCACTCGGATTTGAGACACATGACAAGGAGACTCATGTGTGCAAATTGAAGAAAGCCTTGTATGATTTGAAACAGGCACCCGGGACATGGTGCGGTGGGATAGATAACTTCCTGACTAGTTTGGGCTTTACCAAGAGTAAAGCGGATTCCAACCTTTACTACAAGGTTGAGGAAGGGAACCTAGTGATACTCCTACTATATGTAGATGACATGTTCGTGACGGGTGAGGATGGGTTGATTGTTGATACAAAGAGGAAGCTTGCTGCCGAGTTCGAGATGAAGGACTTGGGTATGATGCATTATTTTCTAGGCATGGAGGTGTGGTAGAGTGCAGATGGAATCTTCCTTAGATAAGGGAAGTATGCAGTAGATATCCTGAAGAGGTTCGGGATGATGGACTGCAAGGCCATGGCCACACCTATGGCATCGAACCTGAAGCTATTGAGTCGTACTTCATTAGAGTCGGTTGATGCCACGATGTATCGTCAGATGATTGGGTCTTTGATGTACCTGATGAATAAGAGACCAAATATTTTCTTTGTTGTGAACACATTGAGCCAGTTCCTCACGGATCCGAGACATGTTCACTTGATTGTTGCAAAGCATATTCTGAGGTACCTGAAGGGTACGGTTTATTATGGGCTCAAGTATGATGTGAATCAGAAGATTAACCTAGAGGGTTATGTTGATTCGGATTGGGCAGGTTGTTCCATTGATAGGAAGAGCACTTCAGGGTGTTGCTTCAGTGTGGGATCAGGTGTGATCTCTTGGTTTAGCAGGAAGCAGTCCTGCGTGGCACTCAGTATAGCCGAAGCAGAGTATGTCACAGCTTGTTTGGCTAGTTGTGAGGTAGTATGGCTGAGGAAGATACTGTCTGATTTGTTTGATATCCAATTGGATGCGACTTGTATATATTGTGACAACCAGAGTTGTGTGAAGTTGTATGAGAACCCGATGTTCCATGACAAGTTGAAGCACATTGATAATAAGTACCACTATATCAAGGATATGGTGCAAAGAGGAGCAGTGAAGCTCCAATATGTTGCGACAGATGAGAAGATAGTCGATGTATTGACCAAGCTGCTGGCCAAAGTGAAGTTTGAATGCTTCAGAGAGAAGCTTGGTGTACTTCAGATTGAGGCTCCTTCCAAGGGGAAGTGATTAGTCCGGAAGACGCAGATTCACATGGTATTTTTCAACATGGTGGGGTTGGTCCTCCCATGGTCGTTGATGTAATTGTCGGGCTTTTCTGACATGGTGGTAGGTTGGCCCTCCCATGGTTGTTGATGTAATTTCCAAGCTTTTCCGACATGGTGGTAGGTTGGTCCT
Source organism: Larix kaempferi (assembly GCA_027924585.1). Classification (NCBI taxonomy): domain Eukaryota; kingdom Viridiplantae; phylum Streptophyta; class Pinopsida; order Pinales; family Pinaceae; genus Larix; species Larix kaempferi. The sequence goes on along the minus strand of BSBM01000066.1, from coordinate 21,463,097 downwards.
CCCATGGTCGTTGATGTAATTATTGAGCTTTTCCGACATGGTCGTAGGTTGTTCCTCCCATGGTCGTTGATGTAATTGCTGAGCCTTTCTCGAATGGTGGTAGGAAATTCCTCCCATGTCGGTTGATGTAAGTGCTGTGTCTCACACGCTAGTAGGAAAGTCATCGCATATTGGTAGACATGTGATATGCATCTGGGTTGTGCTCTGTGTGACGATAAGATGATATTAAGATGATGAGGTGACAATAGGGTACACAAGTTTTGCAGATGCATATAATCAGTCCTAGGATGCTCCTTCAGATTTTGTAGACGCATATAATCAGTCCTAGGATGCTCCTTCAGGTTTTACAGTGGCATATAATCAGTCCTGGGATATCCTGCAGGTTTTGTAGAGGCATATAATCAGTCCCGGGATGCTCCTTCAGGTTTTGCAGAGGCATATAATCAGTCCTGGGAGATCTTGCAGGTTTTGCAAAGGCATATAATAAGTACTGAGATGTACCTACTTGATGGCTTGCTCGCAGAGATGATGAAGACCTACATGGAGGCTAGGCCTATATCCAACATGAAAAAGGGTTGTCTCTGTAGAACTTCCTATGACGAGTAGATTGGAGATCGATGGTCGAGATAGCAGCAACAGTGACGATGATGATCCAGTGACTAAAACTTGTGCTGATGACTGTGTGAAGAGAATACCTTCCTAGTTAAGAGGGAGTGTTAATGTAATTGTAACTTCGGAAGATGTTCACTTGTATATTTTATATTGTATTTGTATTTTATTATTGTACCTCTGATGGAGATGTTTATCCCCCCGGTCGGGAGAGTCTTATGTAATTGAGTCATGTAAAGTCATTGAGGTTAACCCTCCTTTGTATGTAGGGGCATTAGATCCCAGCTTAAAGTTGTCTATGGGTTATTAGACTCTCCTAGAGAAGTCATCCCAGTCAAGTACAACTAGGGGCTGACCTAGTTGGGTAAAATCCAAGTGAAAGATAAAGTATAAATAGAGAGGGTGCCTCTCTCATTTGTATCATTCATTTACTCACTCAATTCGCATAAGTGAGAGAGAGAGAAGTTCGCACAAGTGGAGGAAGAGGAAGCTGTTGAAGACCATCTCTTTGTTTTGGGGTTTTATATTATTGCTCATTCTATCTCTGAGGAAGTTGTGGGGTTTTCTCCTTTATGGTTTCCCCGTTGAAATGCTTTGTGTCTCTTGTCTCTTATGTTTGATTTGTTGTGTATGTTATTCTCTCGGATAAGATACTAGATCATATTGAATTAAATAGTGAAAATCTAATAGGTGTCTCCCAGATAAGATCCTAGATCATATTTATTAAGATGAAAACATTGAATTATTATATGCTAATAGGTGTCTCCTCGCTGGGCGATCCTTATAAATAAGGGTAACCCCACCTACCTGATAGGTTTGACATGCCTCTCTTATATTCAAGCATCTGATGTCTAATCGTTAGCCCTTTTTTTCATAGAGACGGTGCTCCATTTCATTTCTATCTTCATGCGTCAGTGAGGAATGACGGCACCCATCCATTTTATAAACTATATCATTATTATTTACAATGAATGCATACAACCTCGAGAGCATAACCCAATATTTAAGAATAAAAAGGATAAGAGCATAACTGTTTGCGTGTCCTTAGCATTAGAGTAGGTTGTACAAGAGGTAGAATTTATTATTTTATGTTCCTCACTACCTTACCCTCCTACACACATTAAAGGCTACTATGAGCACCAGTGTCATCTTCATTTAGCTTATTTTCAAGTTCAACCTTATCATAGCTTCCACTTAGCATGCCTCATTAACCATCGTAGCAATATAAGAGATGCTTTTGGAACTATCATTCTTTGTAATCGAGGTATTTTTGTTTGGAGAATCATTCTCTTCATAAGGGTTAGGGCTTTACACTATAGTGGTTTATTTAGCCGTTTTACACTATAAGCCAGCAAAATGCCTTGTCGGATGGTTTTTGTTTTTTGGTATGTTCACTGCGCTTAATTTCGAGCTGATATACACTTTAATATGGCTTACAGGAAATCGATACAGACCTCATGCTTTTCGGAATCCAGGCTCTTTATTTTAAGGAAAATCTTGGCACATTATTAATTGTTGATTAGGTTTTAAAGTTTTTATTTATTAATAAATTTAAAAGTATATATATATATATTCCCCGAAAAAAAGCGTAATTTCATTTCATCCATGGAGTACGAAATTACATTGATCAGCTCACTCATCTAGAGTGGAGTGTAATACTGTTGTGACAATCACCCTGTAGTGTGCCCAAAAAACTACGATGTTCTCACTGTGTGAGCAATAACATCATTTACAAAACTCGAGTATATACTTCATTAGTGTCTTTTAAAACTGGAAATGTCGATTACAAAATGTTCTATTTTTATATACAAAACTGCAAGAGAAAAAAAATTTGAAGTTCTGTCTCCGCAAAGATATAACACCTGTGACTGAACCTAGAGCCAAGGACCCAATGTCCCGATCATTCTATAAATGGTCTGTGGAAGAAGACATGCACATTCCCATTCAGAAATTCAGTAATTTTCCAAGTGCCGACCCCCAAGTTGAGTCCCTCCTTGGAGGCCGCATCCGCCTCAGCATTGTTTTCACGGTAGGTGTGCCTGTAAGTAAAAGTTTCCAAAGTGAGAGTGACATTCTGAATTTGGTCCAAAACAGAAGCAATCCTCCGATTGCTGCAGAGATATGTGCCATTAACCCAATTAACCACATTCAAAGAGTCTCCAAAAACGTTAAATTTCTGGATAGAAAGTTCCACAGCATAAGAAATCAACATCTTGAGGCTTAGTATCTCTGCCCAATTGTTGGTTCCCCTTCCAAAACCGAAAGCCATCACATAGTAGTGTACGGGGGATATGTAAAGAACAGCCCCTCCCCCACAAATATCATTTTGACAGGCCCCATCAAAGAAGCCCCGAGGCAGGGATCTATCAATTTCTACAGGTAGAATATTACGGGGAGAGGATGGCCGCCGAGCCCGCTTGAGAGCAAGAAAGATCCCACAGTTGTTAATTGCAACTTGAGCCGGAGTTCCCAGTTTGTCTTTAAACAAACCACAGTTACGCATGAGCCAAATTCCCCAGATCACCACCGGAGGAAGAGCTTTAAAAGATTTCAATGCCACATTGTCAGTCCATCTCCTCCATGCATCGTCAAACGAGTTTCCAACCCAAGGAAGAGGTGTTTTTAAGATGGGAGAAGTAATGTTCCAAACCTCCATGGTGAAATGGCACTACAGGAACAGATGTGGAATAGTTTTCTCACACAGATTGCACAAATAACATCGACTAGGCCCATGAAGACTGCGCTTCTGCAAGTTTTCCCACGTCGGAATCCGGTTAGCCAAGGTACACCACAGGAAAAGTCTGGCTTTGGGAGGGCAATGGAGTTTCCAAACCGTTTTCCACCACCATACCAGATCTCGTTGCTCATAGTTCTCACTAATCCACTGATAACCACTTCTAGGTGTGTAGTTTCCCGTCGGATCTCCATCCCAGATAAGAGTATCATCGACGTCGGTCAAAAAAACCTGATCCCTACAAAGTGCTCTAAAGTAATGTCTTAATTCATCAACGAGCTCCACTCTTAAGTCGAATGAATCAGGCCTTCTCCAAAGAGGTCTTCCCATCCAAATATTATCCATATCCGCTAACTAACTAAGTGAAAGTAAACCTTGTTGCCTCAGCGCCTCCATCAAATCATCAGACAAGATGTGCTGGCCTTCACATCCGACCCAAGGGTCGCGGTCGATCCGAAACCTGTGACCATTGCCAACATCCCAAGCGAGATTGTGCTCAATGATATCAAAAGAGTTCACCAGAGCTTTCCAGATGACAGAGCCACCATAATGTCGCTTGTGTGGAGATCTTATCCACTCTTCCACGGTGTCAGGTTCAACATATTTCTGTAGCATAACCTTAGCCCAGAAGCCATCAGACTTAATTAAATTCCAACCACACTTAGCAGCCAAAGCCTTAGAGAAATGAAAAATATTCTTGAGACCCCACCCCCCCAAAGCTTTTGGAGCTGCAATTCTGTCCCATCTCACCCATGGGGTGACATGAACATCATCCTTTCCATTCCACATAAAATTAAAACAAATATTCCTGGCTACTTCCAAAGTCCCTTTAGGTATCTAGGCAAGTGACATCCAATATACCGGAATGGATTCCAGCACCGTCTTGACAGGAACAAGCCTCCCAGCACGCGAGAGCCACCTGAAACTCCAACACTTCAACCTCTTTTCCAGTTTATCCAGCAACCAGGTCCAATCCTTTTTTAAGTAATCATTAGGCTTCAAATTGAAACCCAGGTATTTTAACCCTTCCGATAGATTGAGGATCATGAAAGGAAATGAAGTGGAATATAAAATATAATCCTCCTCCCTCAAATGAGAGACAGTAAGAGTGGATTTCCCTTCATTAATCTCCATTCCAGTTGCAGTTGAGAAGAGTTGCAGTATCTCTTTAAGCCTAACAGCGTCCAATCTAGAGCTAGAACAGAAGATCAGAATATCGTCCACAAAAAGCAGATGAGTTAGAGAAAGTCATGGAGCTACCAAAATCCCTTCGAAATCTCCAACCCGTTTGGCTTCCTTGATGGCTCTACTCAGACTCTCAGCCACCAGCAAGAATAAAAGAGGAGAGAGAGGACATCCCTGTCGTAAACCACGGCCAAAATGAAAGAACTGGGTTGCTGCTCCATTCATTAAGACTGAGAAGGAGACAGTGGTAATACAACTCATAATCCAGCGTATAAAGCCGATCTCAAAGCCTAGGTGGGTAAGCATGAGTCGGATATACAACCAGCTCACCTTATCAAATGCTTTGGACAGATCAATTTTGAGAATAGCTCCTTTCAGTTTTTTAGTCTTAATGCTATGCATCCCTTCCTGAGCAATGCCAATAGCCTCATGAATTTGGCGCCCTTCCAAAAACCCAAACTGCTCTTCAGAGATGTGAGAGGATAGAATAGGTTTAAGTCTGCTAGCAATTACTTTTATGACTATCTTGTACACACAGTTGCACAAAGAGATAGGCCGAAAGTCGTTTAATGTAGTAGGAGTGTCCACCTTGGGGATAAGTGCGATGAATGTGGAGTTAATGCTGGCTGGCACCCTACCAGTTCTTCTCGATTCCTACACAAGTTCAAGCAGATCATTCCCAATGATATCAAAGAGAGCAATAAAAAATTCAATCGTCCACCCATCGGGCCCTGGGCTCTTATCCTTCTGAAAGCTTGCCAATACCTTTTTTAATTCCTCCCCTGAAATGGGAGCCATCAAGTTCCTATTATCCTCCGCTTCCACAAACCTGGGAAAAAGCTGGGCAACCTGAATCACCTCTCCAATATTCACTCTCTCACTGGCTTTGAATAGATCCCTGAAATGAGAAACCCCCACTGAAGCCAGCCCTTCAAATGTTGACCAAGAATTACCTTCAGCATCCTCCAAACTCCAAATGGTATTAGCAGACCTCCTTCCTTTTGCGTAAGCATGGAAGAATTTAGAATTCTCATCCCCGCTTTCCAACCATATGGCACGGCTTTTTAGTCGCCAAGTTTCCTCGAACTGAAGAAGCATACGGTTCCTCTGATTTTCCAAAAGAACTAAGCGGTCCTTTGACGGTTGAGAGCTGTAACCACCACCCACTTCTTCAGCAATAGTGGCTATTTCTCCTTCAATATCTTTAAGAACCTTATCATCCCTCCTCCTCTTCTCAGCAGCCCATGATTTAATGGGTTCCTTAAGAGTTCTGAGATTTTCAGCAAAATGAAAGGCAACAGAGTGAATCGATTCAGTATGAAAAGGTACCCAATGTTGCTGAATCATTTCCAGGAAGGTTGGGTCTTCCAGCCAGACTTTGTTGAATTTAATAGGAGCAGGAGGTTTGTTGGGGCCGTCTTTCATCTCCAAGAATATAGGTTCATGGTCTGAGTTACCCCCTAATTCAATCCATTGTCGAACAAAGAAGGTTGCCTCCACAAGATGCTCAGAAAGTAGAAAACGATCCAGTCTCTTAGCCACACTGTCCAGACCAATTCTCTTATTCCTCCAGTTTGGCTTCAGCAGTACAGGTTCCACATCAATCCAGTTGCCTTCAATTAACTTCCGGACAAAAAAGTTTGTTAGGGGATCCACATTTACGTGCAGCCCCCAAACCTCGGCATGTCCCAATGAAAAATTAAGGTCACCCCCCAAAATCATAGAATCCCCCCTGAGCTGGTTTCTCCTCAGAAGTGAGTTCCAAAACATTTCCCTCTCACAGTAAGGTCCGTAAATATTAACAATAGTAAAGGTACGAACAAAATCCAAGAATTTGCAAGAAATTACCAGAACCGACTGCATCCCCCAACTGGAAGATACACAAACCCTAGCCTCTTTCCATCCAATTGCCAAGCCTCCGGATCGACCCCTAGCATCCAATTCTTCAAAGCACCACCCAGGAAACCAAGCCTTAAGCCTGTCAATAGCCTCAACACCACCACACATTGTTTCTTGTAAAAGTAGAACATCAGGATGCTCAAGTTGCAGCATCTGTCGCAGTGCTGGTCTTTTGGAGGGACCAACAAGACCTCGGCAGTTAAAAGACATAATCTTCATCACAACCCATCCATGTGGGCATTCGCTGCTCTAAGTGCCCTTTCAATTGAAAGTTGTGTACCATTCCGAAGATCCGAACGCGCTCTGGTTTTGGCCTGTGAGATGAAAGACTTCCTTCCTCTGGTTTTAGGTTTTTTAGGTTTTTCCAACCCTAATCCTCCTCCCTTGGCTTTGTTCATGGAACGTAAGAAGTAACCAGACTCCGAGGAGCCGGTGGGTGAAGAGGTCTCAGCCATCACTTGAACTAAAACAGGAGAATCATCAACAGTAACAAGGGCAGGGCAAATAACCCGGGTGGTTTCCGTCACAAGGGAAGAGCCAACATCATCCTGAAGAGAGGGTAGAAGAGCCAACGGCTTTGAAGAGATATTTAAATTCCTAAAACCGTCCACCCAATCGAAACCAGGAAGAACAAAGTTATTAAAAAAAAGACTGAAGGAAGGGTTTTTGAAAGGAACAGAAGAAGTACCAGCTGCCGTGTCGGGGACTCGAGCCAAAGCAAGCGTGGAGACCTCCGTTGTCTTGTCTGATGTTATGTATTGGTCAATCTCTGCTGTGCCCGAAGAAACGTTCAGCTCAGGGACAATGCTATCCTTCTCCAGAATGTTCACAGCTTCCATATCCTTCTCCTGAGTGTTCTCAGCTATCACTTCATTAATGATATTCTCCTCAAAGGGGTGTTCCAAATCCTTCTCTCCCTGTGCTTCTCCTCCCCTTATTTCCCCTGCCTCCTCCTCCATGGGCCTCCTCTTCAAATTCTTGCCAATCTTCATACGAACAGGCAGAGAGCATTCAACGGCCGGGTGTCCATATGCATGGCATCTTCTGCACCGAAACGGCACATTTTCATAGTCCAATGTTTGTGTGAAGCAGTAGGGTCCCCATTTCAAATCCATACTCTCAAATAAGCCCTATCGAACATTGATGCTAACCAGGATCCTGGCCACCTTCTGAACTGCAATTGTTTGGAATGAGAAGTCGGCTTCCAAATAACTTCCCAAAAGATTGCCAATGCTCCTAAAATGATCCTCAGCCCAATACTGCAAGGGTAGCCTAGGAAGCCGAACCCATAGAGGGATGGTATCCAATCTCTCACGGCTCGCATCAAACATCGGGTTCCACGGCTTGAGAAGTAGTGGAGCCTTGAAGATAGACCAGTTCAAGCTGAGCGCCCAAGCAGCATGTGCATCCGAGTTAAAGTGGAAAGCAAACCAACCTCCAGAGAGTCCCACTATCCGTGGAACATACCCACAGTGACCCAGCCAAACACTAGATGCCCACTGTATCAGCGATTTTAGACTCACTGCCCTGCCATAAAATCTGCCCACCAGTACTGAATTTACCATTTCAATTATCTGCTGGAAACCGATGTCCTCCCCCAAGGCGTAGTTAGGTGCTCTGCCCGAGTTCTTGAGCCACCTTCTACGCGTCTTCGCCCGTGGGCTCTTAGAACCCTCAGATCCTGCACCACAACCCACAGCCTTCCCTACCAAGACACCATCCGGGCTAGAGAATCCCCTTTGTTCAGCCCAGTCCAAATCCGTAGCACAGTCACCTCCCTGCGAGGCCCCACTGTCATGCAAACCCTGTAAAACTTCCCTAGCGTTCGACACCCCGCTTAACTCCCGCACTGGAGATTCATGGGAGCCATCTGAGGAGAGCAAGAAATCAGGGAGGTCTCCTAATCCCGCGCTTACCGGTTTCGGAGAGGGTTGGTGCGGGACCGTAACACCCCAGATTGAGTCAACCCTACTCGTCGGTGCAAATCCTTCACCATTCCTGTCCCAGAGTGGAGAAGCCAAAAGGGAAGGCACCGTAGAATAAACCAGAGAGGCCCTCTCAGCAAAAGAAAACAGACCTTCGTTCAGATGGTAGTCCGCTAAAATTCCTCTGCCAAAACCACCATCGCCCCTCAAAAATTGAGTATCACCAGGTGGCGAGCTCCAGATGTCTCTGTGACGCAGCGTGTCGCTGCTATAATCCACTTCATCCAATGGATCCATAACCGCGAGGTTCGAGAAGCTACCGCAGGGGAAAGAGAGTTAGAAAAAACAGTAAAAAATTACTTACCACTGTTACACCAGCTAAACATGACCATGAGTCCAATACATTACTGCCAGGGGATCCGTGCCATCGACTGACGCCGCTGACGGCCTGCTACCGTCTGCCATGGGCATGGCTGACGCCACAGACACGCTCAGACCCTCGCCACCATCCCATCAAACCCTAGCTAAGAAAAGTATATATATATATATATATTGAAATTAAGTGGCACAGGGCATCGTGTCCACTGGCATGAAGGTCGCCATGAAGGTCGCGTGTCCTATCAAGCTGGGGTAAGGAGCGTATGCTAGACACTATCCTCCTCTCTGCCACCCCTACAATCCCACTATGCATGTAAACCACAGGATTAGTGCATGCATGCATCCCACGTGGGGTATCACCGAGCCTCCATCATGTGATTCGGTCTGGTAGAACACCTCCCTTCGTTCTCTGCCTGTGTTAGGGTCTGTAGCAGATAGGCTCATTCGATGCTCGCAAACTGGTTAGCACAGAAGGTATGCCAAGTATGGGAACATTGGTATCTATGGAGACACCCGATTACTTATGCGTAAGCTTGATATTGCGTTCAATTCATCTGAGTTCAGTTAAAATTTAGGCTTCGTATGGGCGCTAGCGTAGCTGTAGGGCGATGTGGCCTGGCCTATGGCCATGGCTTGGAACCTCAAATTTTTTATTTTTTTAAACTAAAATCCTCCGACACCTTAATCCTTCTCGCCTCGCTTACTGGTCAAGAAGGCCCTGTTTGGCAGGTTTCCAGGGCTCACCCAAAATGGGGACCCATGCTCGCTTCCTACTCATGTGACTGGCGCGTAATCATCCCGCGAGAGGGCTAATGGGAGTGCAAATGGTCGCAGGTTCAAGTATTCAAAGAGCACGAAGTCCCCTCTGAATGCAGTCTTAGGGGAAACTCACGAATTGGGTTTCTTCCTCTCCTGGGGTTATTTCGATGGAACCATAACCCTCTTTACAAGTTGCGAGGATGGATCATGGTAAGCTCTGACTTGGTGGATTTGGAACTTGATCTAGGGTTTGGGAAATATAATATGACAGCTTTGCTTAACATTATCATTGGCCTTGGAAATGGAACAAAAGACCAACATTTAATTCAAGCGCACCAAGTGGGCATGATGTTCATTTCATGGATGCCCACTTAATATCCTCATTCCCTTATGGGTTAGCTCTCAGATCCCATTCAGGAACTCGTGTCCGATGAGTGTGTTAACACAATGGAGGTGTGGAATTTTTACAGTGGCTTGTGGAAGCTTGATTGTTTTCTTCCCTTGCAAATTCACATGAATTGGGTTCGGGATGTATCTTGGGCACCCAATTTAGGGATTTCGGAGGATTCAAAACAATTATAAAAATATAGGCTTAAGGAATTAAAACTATTAATGTGTTTGTTGATACCTTTAGGTGTTATTGGTGGCTTGCTTCTCATGTTAATAGTATTCATGTTTGGAGTTCAAATAAGATTGAAATATAGCATATTTGGGAGGCATCAAGCAAGTATTGCAGAGGCATTCGTTTTGCTATAAAAATTTCATGCGCCAAGGATAAAAGAACTGAATGACAATTCTTTTCACAATTCAAGGAAAATTAAAAGGAATTTTTTTTTTTTTTACATATAAGTGAAATTTTAAATTATTGGATGGTAGATCCGTGGGTTAAAAAAAAAAATAAATCTTTAACATCGAGGAAATTCACAAAACGATTTGAAATATACAGATTTTAAAAGTTGAAAATAAAAATGGGAAAAACAGAAACGAGCTACTCCATGAAATAAGAGGATTTGTAAAAAGTGGGTTTGTGGGTTATGGGTCATGGCCCTTATGGCCCAAGTATTTTATCATAGGCATGATATTTCATTCAACATGATTTATATCACGGGAATGACATTGCTTTATTTTATCACAGGCACGACATTACATTCAAAAAACGAGCAACCCAAGAACAAGCATTGGAACAAGCGAAGTGGGCAACAGGTCACCTGCGGGATTTGGGCTTGGGCTAAGTCTAAGTCAAGGCGGATGATTTTGTCTCATTTTACTAGAGCTCTGGATGAATTTGGTTCACAATACTAAAACTGTCATTGAACTTGATGAAATTTAAGCAGAGTTTTGGAAAACGTGCCTAAAATAGTAATAAATCATCTTGTTTAAACCTTTCTGGACAACGTTCCTGGTATTTTCATCCTAAACTTGCTTAGAATTTTGTCATTCGTCCAAGTTTTTTTATTTTGTGGTAAAAGAAATTGGTTTGCAGTAGGGGGAATTTATAGTATTTGTTCTTAATACCGGCAAAGAAGCAAATTCTGGAACCTTATGCAAATGTTTTGAAACAAAATTTGCTTGTTAGCCAGTAAACAGTGTGAAGAATCTGCTTTTTGGCCCTAAAAAATCCATTTTGGGGTAACTGCTTCTAGAGAGTTTGAAAATTTAGATTTTAGTTGATCAAATATGGCAAGTGGAAATGGAAAATGGTTGCTTATAGTGGTGACCATTGCCACATTTGGAATCCTCCTGGTCGTTAGTTTGTGTTTGGCACAAAGAACTTTTCTTGGTGAGGACAACATTTCGACTGAAAGTTGGAAGAAAATAGTAATCCTGTGGAAGGCGGCCTGTTTAAACATCGTGTGCTGAAATCCAGTATCGGGAAATGTTTTTTGGCGACCCACCATAATATCTTATCATCATGTTTGGCTAGTAAGTTCCTTATTGAAGAGCCATTTGATTCAACTAGAGTCTTTATTATTTTTTGCTTGGTTAAGGAATTTAAGTTGAATTTGAACATTCTTGGCAAATTTATTATAATTCATGTCGAATTCTTCAAAAGTTCTCAAATTTATGTCGAATTTGCATGGTTTCGATCGTATTAAAGAATAATTCAAGTTAAATATGCAAGTTTGTGTTGAATTTGAACATTCTTAGCAAGTTTATTATAATTCATGTCAATTTCTTCAAAATTTTGCAGAGTTTATGATAAAGTGCATGTTCTCGGTAGTGTGAGAGTATAATTCATGTTAGATTTGCAAATTTGTGTTGAATTTTATTGTTCTTGGTAAATTTATTCTAATTCAAGTCAAATTTGAGCGATTTTGTCAAATTCAACTCGAATTTGCAATTTCTTGGCCATTTGATCGTCTATCATTTTACATTTGCACTTTCTTGGCAAATTTAGTAGGATTTATGACTTTGATGGTCATGAATTTAATCATATGGTGCGGAATTTGCAGGGAGTCCATGTGTGGAAGGTGACGGTGATAAATAAGACATTGTTGACATCGAAGAGGAATTTAATATGGAGACTCGACAAAGAAACATGTAGTGGATCACCGAGGCGATGCTCCACGGATGCATGAGTTATGATCGAGGCCCGGACGACGAAAATTCATAGATTTCTCACAATCTAGAGCTTCCTCCACAAATTCCTGTTCTTACAAACAGCCACTCTATATCGTTCAATGCCTCAAATTTTCTTTGACAAATTTTTTGGAGAATGCATATAATTTAATTCAAGAATTAGATTTGGATTTCACAAATGCTATATTTGTCTTTGTTGAAATCGAAAAACATTTAAATTTATTTAAATTTGTTTGAAGTCTTGAAAATTTGGTTTTTGCACAAAATACAAAAGATGCCCTAAAATATTCAAATTTTGCGACAAAGAAATCGAGGAAGAATGCTTTTAACTTCATTCCATAAATTTATTTAAGATTTAAACTAATAATTTAACGCTAATTGCATAGGTTACACCAAGAATTAGAAAAATTGCTTCCAGGATTTTGATAGATTATACTTTAAAAATAAAGGAAAACAAACGTAGAACGCACAAAAGAAATTGATGCTAATGGAAATATGTGTGTTTGAAGTTTAAAAGAATTGGTAAAGAATGTGGGGAGTTCAATGCAAATGCTTGAAGCTTAGAATTATCATATTTGTCTAATGGCATTGATTGTTGAATTAAGGTTGTGAGTGGGGAGATTCCAACATCATTCTATGCAGAAAAACAAGTTTGCTTTCCAACCCTGCAATGCTGAAGTGTGTGCATCCATGCTCCGAGCCGGGTAATGATTGGCTTAAATTATTTAATTTTCTATCGAATCAGTTTAATTCACGTAGAAATTCAAATGATCAAAGACTATTGTGTATGGGTCGCTTTGAAACATGGAGCAGAAGGATAATCATGGATCCAAACAGGGATATTGGTTCTTATGGATTTGGAAATGTCGCTTGGAAGGATGGTTATAAATCGAAGGAAAACCTAGGTTGGCAGGTGCAAGAGGAGTCCTTCTTGACTCCGATGGAAACAAAAAGAAAGACTATGCCTGGGGAATTGGCAGGAGGACTAATAATGAGGCGGAATGGCTCGCTCTGATCAAAGGATTGGAAATTGCCAGGAACGATGATGTCAAGGATCTTGTGGCCTTCATAGACTCTATGCTGGTAATTAAGGAAGCCAGATCTTTGGCCAACAATCGCAGAAAACCAATCTCCAAGCTTCAACATCTCTTCTCCTACGTGGCAAAGTATTTTAACTCTCTCTCCTTTCTCCACATCTTGAGAATCAACAATAAGGAAGCAGACAGCATGGCAAACATTGGTGTTGGTTTGGATTGTGGTTTGGAGACCATTAATGGTCTTAACCTTGTCATTAACTGGGTCCCTTAACCCCCTACATGGTTTGCTTATGATATCCTTGTTCCTTGTGATCTCTCTCTCGGTTTGGGTTTTGATTTTCCACCCTCCAAACTATATAACAAAACAAATTCAAAATTGGAGTAATGGCAAGATCACCTTGGGATCCCCCTACCCTCCTCGATCCACTCTTGTGTCCTACCAGCACCCTTGGCGCCCTCCTCCTCCTGATCCCACCTGTCTTGCATGCGTGCATTCAATTGCACATTCCTCTGAATATTTCTTGCCTTATATCAAGCCCCAAGGTGGTAAATTCGACATTCTGCAAGTTCCATTTGTTGAGAATTGGGTTTGTCTGTCTATTCAGAAGTTGTTTGTCATTATTTGGTTTCGTGAATTGGGTCCTTCCTGGCAGAATATGTAGGATATTTAGAACTCTGGTCTGAACCTCTCTGCGCTTCAGTGCCATCATTGTAGGAAGCATCTCCAGGTCAATACGGGGGGGGTTGGTATGAAGCGTTATCTATTATCTTTCGGTGTGGTTCAGGGGCAGGGGAATGGCGGTTCTGGGCAAGTTCTTCATGGTGGTTCGGCGCAACAAGTCCTCCGCGGTCTCTCCAAGGTTGATGAGCTAGTTAGTGGCAGGAATTGGGCACCTCTTGAATTGGGCACCAGTCAGAGCATAGGTGGTGTGCAACACTATGCTCGTGGTCATTCTAGTGAGCCAGGCATTGGAAAGAATTGGACGCCCCTGCAAGGATTGGACAATGGGTTCATCAATTTGGATTCACCACGTGGTCAAGACAGTTCGTCATCAGAAGTCCTATCTCACGTGCTGGAGCTGGAAACACAATTTCATTGGCTCAAGGGGGAACTCTGATCAGAAAAAATCTATCTCTCACCCCTTCACAATTGTCCAGATCATAAATGTTGAAGTCTGTAATGTTTGCAGTAAATTGAAAGAGTACTTTGATGCTCTGGTTGGAAAACTGGAAAACGGCTGCCCCTGTTCAATTGACATAAGCACCCAAATCAATTCTTTGCATAGCAGTATGAGAATGGTTGAAGCTAAGCTTGATGGCATGAGGTCAGATCTCAGGAACTGTCCCACGATCTTCCATGGCATTACTGAAAATAATGCAGGACCAACGACTAGGAGCAAGGAGAAGAATGGCCTTCAGCATCATGGCAACTGCTGAGCTTTATGTTTGTTAGTCCATGTTTTTATAGAACTTATGTGATTAAGTCCTTTTTTTGTAATGGCTCGTCGAAGCTAGTCCACTGTCTATCTACTCGATATGTATTTCTTTTGTTGTCTTATGCTAGGAAAGTTTGTAAGGATCCACAGTTGTAGTAGAAATAAGTTTGTATATGACCTGCAAAGACTGGATCTGGATGAGCCTGTTATGATAGCTCTCCATTTTTGGGATCAGTCTTCCCGACTCTATTTTGTAACTCCACCTCTTTTTTAATATAAAAAGCTCATTACTTGTTCTTGTAAAAATAAAAATAAAAAAAATCGAAGGAAAACAAATCAGGCCAGTTAGATATGGAGGCATATATCAATATAATGGAGGGTTTGAACCAAATGAGCCTGAATATTATATCGATCCTGATATGCCAATATAAAAACTCCATTCTACTATATTTTCTACTACAATTTTGGATGTGTTGAGTTTGTTCGGAAAGATTAAATTCTTCGTTTCTCTGGGTTTGATGATCCTAAGCTTGAATATTGTGATGAGAAGCTTTAATTTTGCTGCAGGACCGATGAAGCAAGGTAGCCATTGTCGCAAAAAGTGCCAATCCCTTCAAGAAAAATAAATCCATACTGGATGGTCATTGTAATTCGACCAATAGTGGTTTGGATTTTCCTCCAGTACCATCTCTTGAATCCAGTGTAGAATGCATATGGGCTCTAGGCCACTTCTATCGTTTGTGAAATCTGGTTTTCCATGTCATGGATTCTTGATCAGTTTCCCAAATGGTTTCCTATCAATCGTGAGACGTATCTTGATTGACTGAAATTAAGGTAACCCACATGCTTCTCAGACATAAAATACAACACTTAATATTAATTCATGCCCTCAATTGCAACAAATCAATGGAATTATTTTGAAAAAACATGTGAAAACCTAACTTGGCATAGCCAGATATCCTGCATAAACATAGCTTTTAAAAATTCAGACGAGGAATTACTTTATATTATTTTGTCATGTATGAACGAGAAGGAGAACCATCAATGCTTGCTATTGTCGACCTCTTTGTGAGTACTATGGGTCCACTGAAGGAGCCTCCATTGGTTACTACCAATACTGTATTATCAATCCTCTCAGTAGACTACCCTATAGACAAGGTGTCATGTTATATAGTCTCCTTCTAGACTGACCCTCGAGGACTCTAATGGTACAATCCTCAAATCACATTGCCAAGATCTAGTTATGCTTTAAGATTAATGTCACTAGAAGCATGGTGAAATTTTATGTTAATATAACTATGAAGAATGCACCCAAGTCTTAACCTGCAGTGCTTATCAATGAGCATTTTGAAGACCCATTACAGAGACACTGTTAGGCTAGTTGAATTTGAAAGAGCCTCATTATCGTTTTAGAATTTGTACGTATTCATGGATCTTAGAATTCTACTTCTTGATTGGATGTTTACTCCTGAATCGTATGATGTTAAAGATTGCTGGGCAACCCATCAACTGCAATATCTGGATTGTGGGTGGATCTGATTCTCAAACTTATTGTGTTTCTGTTGCATTTCTTTTTTCTCCATAATCGACCATTGAAGCTTGTGATTTATTGGAAGTATTTAAGTGCCTACTTAATACTTAAGTGACAACATCTACCATCTATCAAGAGGTGGAATGTTAATCTCGGGCAACTAACCACTTGGCTTGACTTAACAACTCAATTGCTTAACAATGGTGCGCACTTATCTCGGACATAGGGTTGTTTTCTCTCCATGCCAAGGAACAACTAGGTCTTTGTGGTAGAGGTGTGGAGGACTTCCTTCCCTGATATAATGTGTCACATAATCGAATTCTTGGTTATATGAATGGAGAGGAATACGATTGGCATTGCGGGTTTTCAAGATCAATGCAGCAGCCTTTCTTGGTCCACCCTCCCAAGGACTACAAGATTCCCCTCAGGTGGCCTACTAGCAGGGATGTCATATGGACTGGAAATGTCAAGATCACCAAAGAACAAGAGCATTTTTTATTTTCCATTGGCTAAGAAATAAAAAACTATTGCATTTTATTTCGGTTGAATACAGAAGAACAAATCAAGCTACTTAATAATAGCATATTTCAAATAAATAGTTAGTGTGCATCTGAATACTTGATCTTTTGAAGTTGTTTAAGCACAAAACAATGGCTGAATTTTCATATAGATAAGGAAGCAACTAACTATACATTAAATTGAGCTCACTAGATGATGCTATGAATTTTTGTTTTTCTGATTTGGAAATTATCTCTGTTTTAAGTTTTTATTTATTTTTTATTTGGATATTTTGTTATGTTATTTACATTTGTTTTTTATTTCAATGTCTTGTTTTATTATTCACATGAGTGGGAAATGACCAATGCTAAGTGTCAAACGATGTTCTCGATCACGAAAAAAAGAATTTGTTGTAATGCTTGAAAATTATAATTTTCCAAAGCTATGTAAGCACAATATGATATATTGTTTAATATTGCAGATTTTTTAGTTGGGCACAGATAAATAGGTCAAGCAACTTGATTATAACCTCTTTCAATTCAAGTAGAGTGTTTGAACACATTGATCCTCTTAACCGTCTCAGAGGTTGTTTGAAGTATGATCGATATATGAGCTTTTATGTTTGGTTGGTTGATCAGGTAATGAAATTTGGGTGGAGGATAATCGTCGGCTCAATAGTGGGATTTTTTGGAGCAGATGTTGGTAGTGTTGGAGGTGCTGGTGGTGGTGGGATCTTTGTTCCTATGCTCAATCTGATCTTTGGATTTGATGCCAAGTACTCAACAGCCATATCCAAGTGTAAGAAGACAAGTTTTTGAATTTATTTTAACCTAGAAAATGAGGGAAAGTGATTCCCTAAGGATTTCAGATTGCATGGTAAGATTTAAATGTTTCCTCACGACTATCTATAAGCTATAGTTTGAAGTGTATAATATTTTGTGTAATTTTTAAAATTGATATTTTTCAAAAACATTATTGGTTGCACAAGCGTGACATCGTCCTCATTCTCCCTTCCCAGTAGGGGGCAACCAAGGTGGAAATTACTCTGAAAACATTCCTTCGGTGGACTTCATTACCACTCATTGAGATTAATTGGAATGCCCCATTCATATTATATGATTTTAGAGGTAGGTTGTTAGCATCCTTAGGATAGGTGTATTTTTATTTTATAGGATAGAGAGTACCTATTCCAAATCCGAGATGGAGAGCTACACTTGTGGCTTGCAGAACACTTCAATTTGTTGTTGCACCCTCCAACACCAGTGCTCTATAAAGACGTTGTTCTTTGAACCCCAACCCAAGCCTTCCTCTTCTACGCTCCAATGTTGTTACTGCTGGAGAATGTAAAGGATCTAAATTTAGATTTAAACCATAATGGATTGGACTTGGTTGTGGAGTATTAGCAATCTCATCAAGCAATCAATCAATCAATCGATCACTAACTAGTGCCATTTGGATGACTGGGATTCTTTGTGGTGGTTTTTATGCTTGTAATTAGCTTGTGTTTCCATGAGTGATTGATGGAGTGAATTGTGTATGTAATTATTAGGATTTAAGTAGGAAATTTGTGAATTTATGGAGTGGATATTTTATCAGTAGAGATTGTGATCAGTGGGGAATATTGTTGTTCTCAGCGGTGGAGAAATTGGTTGGTTGCAACAGTAAGTAATTCACAAAAAAAAATTGATCGATGAATGGCCGTAAATGGTTTTTTATATTGATCTATAAGGGAGTGTGGTTTATCAACAAAAACTAGTTATAATGGCCGTTGAAATGAGTTTTAGGGTGGTTTTATCATTAGCTGGTGTTATCATTGATTTTGATTAGGCTAAGTGGTCACCTGAAAGATACGGTCACCTATGGTAAATGCTAGAGATAATGGTTAGATGTCCACTCATTTTTTATATATGTAATTACACCTAAAATATTGCTCCTCATGACAAAAATACTTGGTATTTTTATATTATCTTTACGGTATGCCCACTAGTAGTGGCATAGGTAGTGGCAGTAGCGGTCTTCCTTTGTTTCTTCCTTATGATTTCCAAGTTTTGTTGTTATTTTAGTGTTTAGAAGATTCGTCTTGAAATGGATCAAATGTGCCATCATTTTATATTTGGGGGATCATAATCAACATCTTGAATTTTGGCTTCTATTTTTTATTGATCTGCATATTTCAGGAGCACAGTAATGACCTAAACATTGTTCATCCAACTCTTAATGCACTTATGCCGAGGGTTGGACTGCGTTTCTGGTTTTCTATAAAAATATATTTCAGGAGCACAATAATGACCTGAACATTGCCCATCCATCTCTTGATGCGCACTTGAGTTGAGGATTGAGTTGCATTTCTGGTTTTGTTTAAAAATATATTGTATGGCAGTCGATGTCCAATTTATGAATGTATTTTGTCTGGCATTTATGCTAGTTGCATGTTTGTGAGTATTTGTTGGTTATTAAAAGTATTGATGTTTCCTTTCAAAACAATGCTTTATTCTAGACAGTTACAGTAAGTGTATTATGGTATAATACCTTGGTCACCTTTCTTCTTTGCATAGATTAATTGTAGATTGTTATGGCTATCATATGATTTAATACTTAGCCAACTGATTTCTCTTTTTGAAATTGGATTTGTCTTCTTGTTTACAACTTAGTGGTATTCATATTCTGGCTTTTGCAATAAACTTTATAACGATGGTTTCTGACACCGACAGGCATCATACTTCACAAAATTACGAGGTTCACAAAAAAGTATTCATTCTACATAGCCATCCCAAATCCATTTTAGGAATAAATTTATTCAAGGTATGTTTCTCGTTGATTGTTGTCTATACCTAGAGCTGCAAATAGATTAGGTGGCAATGTCGGGGACATTTCCACCATATGACTCTTGTTGAAAAAATATATCTTCTTTAAATTAATAATCTATTTTTATATTAATGATGCTTAATAAAATATTAACTTATTAATATAAAATCAGTTTTAAACATTTTTATTATATTAAATCTATTTTTATATTAAAGATGTTTAATAAAATATTAACTTATTAATATAGAATCAGGTTTAAACATTTTTATTATATTAATGATGTATTAAACTTATTAATATAAAACAAGTTTTTAACATTTTTTAATATTTATATGGATAATTCTATCATATTAATCTTATACATTTATTTGTTCATATAAACCATGAATGAAATAAAAAACTAAAACACAATCCCTCATACAATACTTGTCATTTTTTCAATTTATAAAATATTTCACAAATAATCATTTTTTAAAATTTTAACTTATAAAATATTTCATAAATAATTGATTAATCGTATATTAAATCAACCACCTCACATAATACTTGTCATTTTTTAAAACTTGTAAAATATTTTATGAATAATTTATTAATCATATATTAGATCAACCATTTTATATGCTTTTGTTAAGGATTTACAATCATCTACATTTTCACTTACTTTACTATTTCCATTAGTTATCTCAATGTGTTCTAATTTTCAAAGTAGAAGAAAGTATCATTTGCATGTATCTATGTGAGGGCATTTTTTATCCATTTTGAGTAATCATCTGACTAACTTTGTAAATTTAGTTGTTATTATTATTATAATGGTTGAAGGTATGTATTTATAAATTTAGTTGTTATCATTATTATATTTGTCGAAGGTATGTATATTAGTTTGCCGAAAACAACTTATAGGATATTATTACGACAGTATCCAAGTTCGATCGTTAGATTTCAGAGGCGGATAACGAAGCTCTTCTTGCCCCGGTCTCCATGGAAGAGCTGCAGGCTTCCTTAAAAAATCTAAGAAAGAGAGGAGCCCGGGGCCGGACAGCTGGACATCACAATTCTTCATAGCTTTCTTTGATTTGTTGGGTGAAGATCTTTTGAGGGTTATTGAAAAGAATAGAGTATCAGATAAGTTGCCTTACTAGTATTAATTCCACCTTCTTAGTCTTAATTCCTAATACGGATGTGCCAAAGTCTTTTGGATACTTTAGACCTATTTCATTGTGTAATGCCCTATACAAGGTGATATCTAAGATCATAGCTGAAAGATTAAAGCCTATTCTGGCAAGACATATCACTCCGGAACAATTCAGTTTCTTGCCGGATTGAAGTATCCATGAAGCCATTGGAAGTGCTCAGGAATGCATTCACTCCTTAAAGACTAGGGAAATTCCTACTAAGGTTTTGAAAGTAGACCTGTCTAAGGCTTACGACCACACCTGTTGGATGTATATCAGGCTGGTTTTGATCCAAACTGGGTTTGCATTACCTTTTGTTAACTGGGTTTGGTCGTGCATGACAACGGTCATATATGTTGTTCTAATTAATGGGGCTGCCTCCAATTTTTTTACCCCTGCTAGAGGGTTCCGTCAAGGGTGCCCGATTTCCCCTTATCTTTTCTTGCTTGTAATGGATGGATTGAGTCGACTTTTAAATGAGGCTTTGGACAACAATCAAATCTTTGGGATCAATTTTGGAGAAATCAAGATTTCTCACATTTTCTTTGTGGATGATGCTTTGTTCTTCCTTGGGAACTCTATTGAAGAAACTACATTGGTCAAAGACTTGTTTTGGTTGTTTAGCTCAGCCACAAGGATGTTAATAAACTTTGGGACGTAAGCTTGCTATACCAATGAAATTGATCTCACACATCTGAACAACTTCTTGGAGATTATGCCAATGGACTATTTTCCTCTATCAGAGGGTTTCAAGTACCTTGGGTTTCATATGAAACCTAATAGCTACCGCAACGCAGACTGGAATTGGCTCCTAGCTAAGGTGGAAAGGCGTATTCATTTCTAGTGCAACAAATTCCTATCTAGGGGAGGAAAAACAGTGCTAATTAAGGGCGTCTTAAGTGCCATTCCAGTTTACTGGATGATCATCGCTAAAGTCCCTCAGGGGGTCCTGAATTCACTCAGAAATATTTTCTTCATATTCATGTGGATTGGAAATGCTGATAGAGGCATCTAATGGACTTCCTGGGATTCAGTTTCAAAACCTAAGGAGGAAGGTGGGTGGGGTATCAAAGACCTATCTACTTTTGGAGTAGCTTTGGCAGTTTATTGCGAAGGTTGAGAAGTGGCAATCCATCCTACGTTTTAAATACTTGGGGAATGGATTGATAACTGATTGGATAAGGGATCCACGTAAATGTAGCAGAGTTGGTTCTCCTTTTTGGAAGGCGATTGTGGCAGCTTTCCCTATTATAGGTGATCGGTTGGTTTGGGAAGTGGGAAATGGTAGGGAGGCTCTTATTGGTAGAGATAACCTGAAGGGTGTTAAAAGGTTGACCTTGTTTCCTTAGGATTTCTCAAGCTTCCTGGCAGAAAGGGGTATAACAGTCCTAGCATACGTTGCTGGAGGAAGCACTAGCTTACTACATAAGTGGAAATCAACGATTGAGTTGCAGATTCCCGATACCTAGTCCGTTTGCTGGAATACTTGGATTGCGGAGATGGTCAAGGGTTTCATAAAATTGAATAATTTTCCATATAACCTTCAATGGCAGGGTAGTGACGAAGGTGGTTCTTTCTTGGTAAAAGCAGCATATAAAACACTATGGAGGAATCGCTCGCATGATAAATCCTGGTGGTGGCATAAGTTATGGGAAACCCAGGCAACACACAAAAGCAAAATTCTTGTATGGCTTATATTGAATGGTAAGGTATTAACATGGGATATGTTGAAAAAAAGAAATCATCATGGACCTGGCTGGTGCAGCCTGTGCAGAAGTGCTAAGGAAAATGCCGAACATTTGTTTTTATTCTGTCCTCTTGTTCAACAGGTATGGAAAATTCTAAGTTTAAATTTTCAGCTGAAGTTTATGGGGGAAGGTAACTCATATGATAGCTTTTTAAAATCCTGGTACGAAGAGCCTAATTTGGAACTTTTGAGATGTTTACCCTACTTGGTGGCTTGGTTTGTATGGACATCAAGAAACTTATCTATCTTTGAAGATATACACCATCCTTGTTTCTATTTAATATCCCAGATTCTTTCTACCTATAAATTTTTTCTGGGTAAGGAAAGTAAGCGAAAGGAAAGACATCCTCAAGAGATCAAGAATGGAGAGGGAGAAATAGTGGGGTACTTTGACGGAGCATGTGAAAATAACAGTTGTGGGCTTGGAGGCTACCTGAGGCTTTCAAAGTCAGTTACTATACAATTCCTTGCTAATGGAGGAGAAGGAACAAATAATAGAGCAGAAGGTCTAGCGTTGAGATTACTCTTGCAACTTGCTAAATAAAAAATGGTGGACTCTATAAAAATTTATGGGGACTCAGAGTGGTGGATCAAACACATGAATCGGGAGAACAACATCAAAAATCACTTTTTACAGAATCTATGGAGCAATATGGAAACTATCGTTTCTTTATTCAACAAAGTGGAATTTATTCATGTCTATAGAGAACAAAATGCGCAAGCTGATGAACTCTAAAAAAAAGGACTCCTTTTGGAAGCTGGTAAGTGCAAGATAATCACTATAAGCAATGGCAATCAAGAAATCAGTTGGACTATCCTTGATTTTTGGACAGGGTAACATGAGAAATATCAATATTTTTCTTGGAACATTTTGAAAAGAAGTGATCCTAGTACTATTTTTGGACAATTATTTTGAAAATCTAGTAATTGTAACTATTATAACAAGAATGAACAATTTAACTCTAGAGTGAGACTCATAAAATTTCTTATTTTTTTCTTTAAAATCGTGCAGTAGCACATGTAGAATGTATTCTCAGTTATTTATGAATGATGAATATGATTTTTTCTTTGGAAAGAAAAAATGTATACCAGTTTGCATTGATTCTTAATTAGTTGAGATCATGTTTGACCACAAATTTCCCTAGTTTTCCAAACTTTAAAATTATCAAACATGTTTTTATTAATTTTTTTTTTTAAATCCATTTATGTTTTTATTATTATTTTTTTTAAAATCCATTTATCTTTCATCTCATTGGACGATTAATTTGAGGTCTTATTCTAGACTACATCGACATTGTTGGGATTCACAATCTCTTTAATGCAATTTTCATTTTATATAATTTTTCGATGTTGGGATTCACAATCTCTTTAATGCAATTTTCATTTTATATAATTTTTTGGCATAAGGTATTTATAAAATTTGTTAGATAGAACTAAATTGTACCAATAACATGGAAATGTGGAAAAGCCAAAATTCAATTTAATATTGAAAATAGTGACATATGCCACACGTAATTAATTGCATTGAATGATGTAGTGATGATGCACTGAAAAATGCACCTTCTTTTGATACTATACATTAAGACCATATATTATATATAGATATAATGCACTAATATGCAATCTCCAAGGATATATAGCATATCGTCATATAAATGATGAGAACTATGTGGAATCCTCTATTAGTCACTCAAATTATACAACATGTTCTAAATGTTGACAAAGCATTATCAATTAAGGACAAAATTGAGGATGTTGTGATCAACACTTTCCTTAGTCATTCAATTTCATCCTCAGCCAAATTCTCAGTTCCCAAAAGATATCATGCAATCTTCTTCTCAAGAGCAATATGTGGGAGACTCATCTATGGCTCCTTTAACTTCAATAACTTCAATCTGATGCCCCAAAACTAAACTTACTAATATATCAGTAGAGATTGAGCCAGGAAAATTCCTTAATATTAATCCACAATTATCCTCTAAATAGAAGGATTAATTGATTTCTCTTTAAGAGAACAAAAGGAGGCATTCACGTGGGGGTATACAGACATGAATGGTATACACCCTAATATATGCACCCATCACATTTACATCCAGTCGGATGCTCGACCTGTTAGGCAACCTCAATGTTGAATGAATCCTCTCTTAAGAAATACAGTTAAAGAGGAATTGCAAAAAATATCGAGTGTGAACATTATTTACCCCATATCTGACAACCAATGGGTCTCACCCTTAGTAACTGTCCCCAAGAAAAATGGGAAATGGAGGATTTGTTTTGAGTATAGTGATTTGAACAAAGCTACCTAAAAAGATAATTTTATTTATTGACCAAGTCCTCGATACATTAACATGAAAACGCTATTTTTCTTTCCTTGACGGGTTTAGTGGTTATAATCAGATCCAAATTGCTTTAGAAGACCAGGATAAAACCACTTTTACTTGCCCCCATGGAAATTTTGTTTATAGGGTGTTTCCTTTTGGGCTTTGTAATGCACCAACCACTTTTCAAAGGGATGTGCTAGGAATCTTTTCTGACTTGATCCATGACTGTGCCGAAATCTACATGGATGATTTCACGATGTATGGTGATACATTTAAGGAATCCTTGTCCAATATGAAGAAGGTACGTGAACGATGCAGAGAGATTCACCTCTATCTCAGTAGTGAGAAATGCCACATGATCCTCACTCAAGGTATTGTATTAGGGAACCACATCTCTGCTAAGGGGATTAAGGTGGATCCAGGGAAGCCAAAGTTAATTCTTAACCTTCCAGCTCCAAAAAATCAGAAGGAGGTATGAAGTTTTCTTGGACATGTTGGATACTATTTTCAATTCATTGAACAATTTACTAATTAACATCTCCTTTGTTTTTGTTACTTTCCAAAGATGTGGCTTTTTGTTGGATTGGTGATTGTCAATTAGGTTTTACAACACTAAAAGTGAAATTATCAAAAGCACTAGTCCTGAGAGGTCCTAATTGGTATCTGCCATTCAGCATTTCCACCGATGCGTCGGATATTGCTATAGGTGTAGTACTTGGGAAACAAGAAGAGAAGAATCCCCATGCTATTTATTTCATCAGTAAAAAACTTTCACTCGCCAATATTAATTACATGGTAACAAAAAAAGAATTCCTAGACATTGTGCATGCAATTAATAAAATTAGTCATTACATCACTGGCTACCAGGTATTTATATACACCGATCACCTATTCATTACCCAATGGATAAATCTGTTACTAATGCTAGAGTTATTAGATGGATCTTATTGTTACAAGAATTTATATCACTATTATTGATAGGCCAGGAAAGGAGAATGTAGTCATAGACTTATTTTCTTAGCTTAGTAATGATAGTGATCCTATTCCAATTGAGGTCAAATTCCCTAATGAACATCTCTTTGCAATTTCTACTAATACTCATTGGTATGCAGATATTTCCAATTACTTGGTTGCAGGGAAACTTCTGAGTCATCTCTCTCTAAGGGAACATAAGCACATCATGAGACAAAGTGCTCAATATTCTTGGATCGATGGATTTCTTTTATTCATAGGGCTAGATTTAATTATTCAATGTTGCATAAGAGATGAGGAGATCTATGACATTCTTAAGGCTTGTCATGATGAGCCTTGTGAGGGTCTCTTTGCGGATAGGAGAACGGGTCATAAAGCACTAAGGATGGGCTATTATTGGCCTATCATGTTTAGAGATGCCAAGAAGTATGCAAGGAGCTATAATAGTTGTTAGAGAATGGGAAAACTTGGGAAAGATGACAAAATGCCACTTCAAGCTCAACTTGTGATTGAGCCATTTGAGAGGTGGGATTTGGACTTTGTAGGGCCCATTAATCCCCCATCTTGTTCAAAATTTCACATCTTAGTCTGCACATATTACGTCACAAAGTGGGTTGAAGCTAAGGTAATCCCGAGAGCTACGGAACATACTGTATCATACTTCATGTTTGAAGATATTTTTTTTCGCTTCATAGTACCTCGTGAGATAGTAAGAAAAGGGAGTTCACAGTTTACCCCTCATATCATCCAAAGGATCACTCAATAATATGGGATCAAGCATAGGGTCACCACACCCTATCATCCTCAAACCAGTGGATAGGTTGAGAGCACTAATGAAGTATTGGAGTCAATCCTAACAAAGCCTTATGCAACTCCACCAAACAGATTGGGTTGCGAGGATTCTAGAAGCATTGTGGGCTTATCAAACCACATGGAGGAATACAACATGTTACACTCCTATGAACTAGTCTATGGTAAGAGCATTGCTTTTCCTATCAAATTTGGGATTAAAACTCGTAGGACTTCTCTTGATGTAGGACTAGATCTCACAAAAGCACAACAACATCGTCTAGAACATATTAATAAATTGGATGTGTATCGTCAAGCTATTGTCCATAAAACCTCTGTTGTCCAGCAACATCAGGCTACATGGCATGCCAAGTTCATAAAAAAATTCATTCCAAAAGGGGGACTGGGCCTTGTTTTATGATTCCATGTTTGAAAAATTCAAAGGTAAATTGTGCACAATATGGTTGGGTCCATATGAGGTGGACATTGTGTATGATAATGGAACTGTGTTGCTGAAGAAATAGTTCCACTTCTTTCCAATGGTCATCGGGTCACAATCTATCAAGAGCCAGTTTAGAGAGAGTACTTTGTCAAACAAGTTGTTGTTATTTCATAATTACAGGTTGTGGATGGGAAGGCTCCAACTTTTGGACCGACTAGTAATTGATTTATTTATGTTTTCCGATAAAAGAAAATGAAAATAAATTATAAATAAATAATAATAATTCTCGTGGTGAAAACTAGCTTATAACTTGTCAAAAATAAAAAGTAATTATTAAGAGGGAGGGACCCAATTGCTTGAGTGTAATTTTTTTTCTTGAATATAAAAAAATTTAAGATAAAACAATTCACACCTCAATATATAGAAAAAATTTACATCTAAATTTTATATTAAAGAAATAATAACAAAATAAGATGGATGCCATTATTTGATTTTTCTAGCATAAAATTTGGCACAATATGTCCACTTACTTTTAAATTTTATAAAGGTACAATTTTTTTTAACATAATGTTTATACACAAAAAAAAAAAAAAAATTCTTCAAGAAATTTGATTTGATCTTTCTAATTGCTTATAAATCTAGATTTAAGATGGTTATGCAATTTTATTCTTGTGGGTAAAATATTCTTGTGAGATGCTATCAAGTACATAGGTAAAGTATGTGACAAGCTAGATCCATATTAAAGAGTGGTCTAAATTTCATAAGGTGTAAACTTTATCATTTAATATATAAATAATCCATGCTAATTAAACCAACTTAAATCTATCTAATCTTGAGGTGTAAAGTTAATATATAAAAAAATTACATTTCTAAAAATTGGATCTATTTTGATTTTACTTTTTATTTATTTATTTAATTTTTTATAATATATAGGTTACTTATATGGCAAGATCTCCTCTATAATTTATTGTAGAGCACAATAATTTTGGTTATTGTTAGTTACCTTCTCTATACTTGATTGTAAAGCACCTTATTCCTTTTGATAGAGTAATTTTTTGTTTTCTTTTAAATATCCCCATACTAGGGGAGAGGCGCCAAATGTGGTGCGGGGTCCACGCGAGCACGCGAACGGACACCCGGCAGTCCACATATGATGTACGACAGGTGCCCAAATGGATCCGCCGCGTGTCCAGCACATGTGTTGGGGTTTTGTTAGGGTTTACGTGACAGGAAGGGTTTCATTTCGACGTTTCGCCCGGGCTGCTCCACCACCCTGTGCAATGTTGTTCGGGACCGATGTGTGGCCGTTTCGGCACCCCGGTAGTGGTCCGCCGGGGCTCCATTGCCCGCGCAGGCCTGCGTCCATGGTTGAGAACCTCGTTGCTGTTAGTGGACCTGGTGTGGACCCTTCGACGCGCGCCCTTGTCCCCGTTTCGGTCGGCATTCCTCCTACTCCGTTTCGTTTTGGCTGGTGGTTTCGTTCGGTGGGCGTTCGCCTTGGTGCACCGGTCTCCGTGTTGGCGTTCCTGATCACGGCATTATGCGCGTCCTCCTGTGCCAGCTGCGGGGTCGTGAAGGTTGGCGACGGCGGTTTCTACCTTCGGCAATTATACAGGTAGGGTTTCCCTACCAGCGTCTGAACAGTGTTTATAAACACTCCACCTCGCTTCAAGGATTGCGTTAACCCTGCGGCTCGTTTTCTCGGTGGTTGGATGTGTTTGCTTGTCTGTTTTGTGTTTGCCTCGGCTCTGCGTATTGTGTGTTTGCCTCGGCTCTGCGTATTGGGTGTTTGCCTCGGCTCTGCGTATTGGGTGTTTGCCTCGGCTCTGCGTATTGTGTGTTTGCCTCGGCTCTGCGTATTGTGTGTTGCCTCGGCTCTGCGTATTGGGTGTTTGCCTCGGCTCTGCGTTGAGTGTGTTTGACTCGGCTCTGCGTTGAGTGTGTTTGCCTCGGCTCTGCGTATTGTGTGTTGCCTCGGCTCTGCGTATTGGGTGTTTGCCTCGGCTCTGCGTTGAGTGTGTTTGACTCGGCTCTGCGTATTGTGTGTTTGCTTGTCTGCAGGGTTTCGTATGGGATTATTTGTTTTTCTGCAGCTTATATTGGGCGTTTTTGGGCACATATATGGCGTTTTTCAGTTTCTTGG
This sequence comes from Larix kaempferi, assembly GCA_027924585.1. Classification (NCBI taxonomy): domain Eukaryota; kingdom Viridiplantae; phylum Streptophyta; class Pinopsida; order Pinales; family Pinaceae; genus Larix; species Larix kaempferi. Next base: position 21,434,135 of record BSBM01000066.1, on the reverse strand, counting down.
TATATCTGGCCTTGCAGGGTTTCGTTTCTGGGTATATCTCGCCTTGCAGGGTTTCGTTTCTGGGTATATCTCGCCTTGCAGGGTTTCGTATGCGTTATTATGGTATTGCTTACTGTAGGGTTTCGTTTCTGGGTATATCTGGCCTTGCAGGCTTTCGTATGCGTTTTTATGGTTATGCTTACTGTAGGTTGAATTATGGATATGCTTATTGTGTAAGTTTGCTGGTTGAATTATTGTGTAAGTTTGCTGGTTGAATTATTGTGTAAGTTTGCTTGCCGATATGAAAAATTTGCAGTGTAGGTTTTAGGTTTTGATATTCATCTTTATTTCCCTTTACTGTTTGAGGCTGCATAAGAGGTAAAGGCTTGAATGCTTGAGAGGAAATTGCAATGGTTGGTTGGTTGAATGCTGGTTCAATTATGGGTATGCTCGCTGTAATATAATGTGTGAATGTTTGTTGGTTGAATGCTGGTTCAATTATGGCTCAATTACGATTTTGGTTATGTTTCTGGGAATTATGGCTCATTTATGAGTTTGGTTATGTTTCTGGGAATTAGGCAGCAGTATGTTTTTGAACTTGACATCCATCTTTATATTACTGTTTGAGGCTGCAAGATAAGCAGAGTATGTGGATATTCGGTTTGGCATGGCCCCTCGTGGATATGAAAATGTTGTGGATTTGAAATATAGTGTGAATGTTGGTTTAAGGCTGGTTCAATTATAGTTATGCTCCTATTAATTTATAGTGTGAATGTTTGCTGGTTGAATGCTGGTTCAATTATGGCTCAATTATGATTTTGGTTATGTTTCTGGGAATTAGGCAGCAGTATGTTTTTGAACTTGACATCCATCTTTATATTACTGTTAGAGGCTGCAAGATAAGTAGAGTATGTGGATATTCGTTCTGGCATGGCCCCTCGTGGATATGAAAATGTTGTGGATTTGAAATATTGTGTGAATGTTGGTTTAAAGCTGGTTCAATTAAGGTGATGCTAGCTGTAATATATAGTGTGAATGTTTGTTGGTTGAATGTTGGTTCAATTATGTATGACAGATTTTGGTTATGTTTCTGGGAATTTGGCAGTAGCATGTTTTTGAACTTGACATTCATCTTTATATTACTGTTTGAGGCTGCAAAATAAGTAGATATTTTAGTGAATATTTTTGATTTTTGAGTGACTGTTATGGGAGGGACACCAATTGTTGTGCCCATTCGGATCTGCCGCGTGTCCAGCACATGTGTTGGGGTTTTGTTAGGGTTTACGTGACAGGAAGGGTTGGCATTTGAACGTTTCGCCCGGGCTGCTCTACCACCCTGTGCAATGTTATCCATCTCGGTGCTGTTTCACATAGTAAGTAGAATGGCATTATTAGAGCATATATGACCTACTATTTTGGCATTATTAGACTTGAATCTACAATGAAATTTTTTTAGACAAAGTAGAATGATGTATGCTCATGTTGTATATCTACTTAAATGGTATATGAGTATAGAGAATTTGACCCAACTTCTCCATTAGACCTTACTTTGTGCTCTCCACAATGTCAAGTTGTGTGTAACACCAACCTCAATGCTTATGGTTAACTTCCTTGTTTATGGAAAAAAACATAAATAAATAAGAACTGCTCATTTATAATTAAACAACTGCACTTTATAGCAATAGTACTGAAATACAAATACAATAACTCTATCCGAAGTAGATGTCGAAACAATGCCTCTGTCTGAAAGTAGAAGTCAAAAAGAAAATGCCTTGATCACAAACTACCATTTGGTTGGTCTATACACCGCCTCTGTCTGAAGTACAGGTCAAAACAATGCCACTGCTTGCAGTAGATGTCAATGACTGGGATTTAGGTTATATCAAGCCCTCACCATGCTTGATTGGGGCTGCACAAAAAGAAAATGCCTTGATCACAAACTACCATTCGGTTGGTCTTTACACCGCCTCTGTCTGAAGTAGAAGTCAAAACAATGCCTTTGCTTGCAGTGGATGTCAATGACTGGGATTTAGGTTATATCAAGCCCTCACCATGCTCCATTGGGGCTGCACAAAAAGAAAATAAATTTATCACAGAATACCACTTGGTTGGTCCATACACCTTCTACCCTATTCTTGAAGAGGTTCGTCACCTCCCACATCATTTTCTGTAGGGTTTCCAGCTTGAGACAAGTGGGGTGATCTTACCGAGCATGTTTGATTAGGAAGGGTGGGGTTGGTGGAAACAGATTGAGGCCAATTTACTCCTTGCAACCAAGGAGGAATTGAATAGCCATAGGCCTGACTTGTGCATGGGACCCCTGGAATATTTGCTGGTGTTCGATAAGCTAACATAGGATGGGACCCTGCAGTAGTAGGAATAGAGCTGGGGTGTAAACCTGCAGGATTATAGCGGGGTATCTGAATGTTAATAAGATCCTGGTAGAATCGTGCACTGCTTGCAAACGCTTCTAATGATCCTTGCATCATGTCCCTTTCACTGGTTGTTCTTAGAGTATCAGCCATCACATTCCTTTCCTCCATTTCTGATGCACTATTTTGGTTCATCTGTTGCACCTTCCTCGCTTCCTTTGCTTGCCTTGCCAACTGCTTCTGGTGAGCTTTTTCTTGTCGATTAACCTCTCTTGCAATCCTTTCCTGTGCCCGCTGTCCAGCTGCAATCATCCTTGCTTCCTTCTTTTCCTTTGCAAGATCTTTCTTCCTTTGTTTTAATTCCTGCAAATCTTTCTTCTTTCGTTCAGATTCAACCAAGATGCTCATGTACTCTTCTGAAGTGAGCAGTTGTGAACTCCGGCCCAATCGGAGAATGTCTGTCTGTCCTTCCCTTCCTTTCGTTGACACTCTCTCCATTGGCAACTTTAGGAATCTGCCAAGCCTTGGTGTGTTCCCTAGCAGTGGTTCTTCAGCTATGAGAGGTTCTTCTGCTGCGGTATATTCTTCAGTTGCATCCTCGTTGTCTGTGCTAGGATCTGCTACCAACCCACCATCAACATAAAAATGGACAATCTCATTTGGCTGCGAAGGCATATTCATGCTTTCATCGTTGGTGGAATCACCAATGTGTCTGTTCAAGTTCATCATGGCCTCTGCCATCCATGATGGTTGAGATACTTGGGTTGGCATTGACAATGTGTGATTGGGGCTGCCTGGACTACGACAACCATCGACCACATTTATATTTGCCCCAGCATCCACTTGTGTGCTGGCTGGACCACCTAAACCCATGTTATCTTCTGCTGCATCATCATTGAATTGTGTTTCATAGACCTGTTCATCATGGTCAGAAGCACCAACTCCTTCGCAATTTCCTTGAGAAAGGGACATGATGTTGTCCACAGCATCTGCCTCTTGTTGGCCATCCAATTGGTCTTCGACATCCTCAAGATCTTCGCCAGCTTCTTGGCCATCCACATCAAATGCTTGGCTACACTGAGTGTCATGCATAAGAGCATCATAATTCAATGGCCAGATACCTGTTCGCCTAAAGCCAGCCTTGATATTGGAGGGTGTGAGAGCCCTTTTGAAAGCCTTGCTTGCAAGCTCAGCTAACTCAAACCTCTTTACCTCTACCCCTGGGTTCTGAGCCATCCATGCAGCACGTTCAGACCTGAAATAAGCCTTGAAAGGCCCAAACACACTCACATCCAGGGGCTGCAACCTGTGAGTGGTGTGAGCAGGAAGTGTTAACAAGTCAATTCCCAACCTGTTTGCCTCCTCGATGGTTTGCACAGCAATGTGGCTGCCATGGCCATCTAAAACCAACAGGTGTCTGTTTTCAGGCGAGACACCGCCTGGTACAGATGTTGCAAAGTGGAAAAGCCAATTCAGGAAAAGTTCTTTAGTCATCCATGCATGGGGATGTGCAGCCATGCACGCCCCAGGTTCACAGTTTTGGATATAGTTTTGCAGCCGAGTTTTGCCCTTGAACAAATAAAACCCCGGGATTGCTGAGCCAATTGCATTCACACATGATAGAATGGTTATCCACTCCCTGCTCTTGGGCAGAATCTTTGGCACATTCCTGCTCCCTCTCTTTGCAATGACCCGCATCCCACAATTCCTTCCTGCCTGTAAACCTGTCTCGTCGCAGTTCCAAATATGGTCCGGACTGTAAGAGTGTTTCTCATATGCAGAAGAAAGAGTGTCATAGAACTTGGAAACAACCGTGGGGCGTAGATTCAATGCCCTATCTCTGTCCAAACCCTCTGCAGTTCGTAGCACTAGCTCTGGATGCCTTTTTTTGAAACCAGCCCACCAAGACTTACCTGGGAACCCATCTTTGAATGGGTTTGGCCTCCCCTGACAAATTTGAGCAACAGTTGATTTCAGTTGTATCAACTCTAGCCCATGTCCCAATTCGGCCATCTCCTTGCACCACACCACTACCTCCTCCTCCTCTTGTTCAGTCATGACTGTAAGAGGGCCTCTCCTCTTGGTATGGGTCAGGCCATTTATCCAGTAATGGATTGACGTGGGTGCAATCCCATGTTTTTTGGCCGCTGCTCTAACAGAAAACCCCTTGAATTCGACATCGTCAATTGCAGCCAGCATGTCTTCTTTGGTCCATCCTCTAATTGCACTGATTTTCTTCGTTGAAATGGCACCTTGCACTGTGGAAGATGGTGGGAGAATGGGCTCCTCTGGAACTGGTGGTGGCGATGGCTCTGTCATTGATGGTGGAACCACAGCATCTACATCTTCCACAGGACCATTCTCAGAATTTGATGTAACAATGTTGTCATTTGGAACACGGGCCCTTTCGTCATCCGATGATGTGCATTGTATCTGGGTACCCCGCTTCCTTGTGTTCCTTGTGCGACGTGCAATATTGACTCTTGGCATGGCTATGAGAATCTGCAACATGCAGATAAATAACATGTGAGTATTATAGATCCCTATGCAATGGAGTTACAAACAAATCCACAAAATTGCTCATGTTTAAGATTTCAATGCTGAATGAAATTCTTGCACTTATCTGGCGATTCCATTTTTTTAGGGAAGCATGGTTTGAAAGATTGGAGAAATGTGATTGCTATCATGAATCATCATATCATAAAGTCTCCAATCAGCATCATAGCAGAAAGCCCACAAAGAAACCTTAAAATACAAATATTAACTAGCAAATATTGATTTCATTTTGGTCTCAAATTCAAATGGTTCAACTGGAACTTATGTCAAAAACACAGGTTCACTAAAGTCTTCAGAGTTCAAGCAAGGGAGCAGAGTGTTTCCATGAAATAGGTAATCTCATGCAACCAGAGAAGTATCTCAAAGGCCATTGAAAACTGAGAAATAAAATTAATTAGATGTAAATACTAAATATAACTGCAATTGAAAGATCCTTAGTACTTGCTTCATCTTCAACACATCCAATAGTCACTACATTCCATTCACTTCTCGGCACTCCACACATCAAAGTATAAATTTATATAAAACAAACCGTTCAATAATACCAAGCTAAAAATCATAAATGTCACCAGCCAAATTCCTCCAACAAGATAAAGTACCAAATGTGTTTAACAGCTATACAAGAGTCTAATCCTTCAAATCTTGAATATAAAATTTAGAAAAGAAAGGAATGTAAATACAAAAAAGGATCGTTATATCTTCTTCCATCTCCATTGCACAGCCAAAACAACCAAAAATGTTACCCAATTTAGATCAAACCCTTACACAATAAAGCTAGATAATAGAGAGCTAAGCAAAGGGCCAAGACACCATGCCAAGTAGAAGTAAGAACAAAAAATATCTTTGAGTAGAATCAAGGACCTAGAACTGCATTTCAAATACTAGAGTGCAGAACAGCAAGGTGGAAAGAGCACAGCCAGCATAAAAACTAAGTCAAAACCATCAATTTAACTGGGAGGAGAAACATGCATTGGCAATTAAGCTTACAAACTTAAAGCAAAACGTCATAGAGTAATGACAAAACAAAGGAGCAGAAAAAATGTATGATGATGCGAGTAACACTACTATCACACTGCTATCATGTCTGTATGTTGTTGGCTGGGGTTACAAACTGGTTTTCAATTGGTGATTTTATTGTTACTATTACTACTGTTAGTAGGGTTGCCATTGCTGCTACTGAATATTTCCCTGTAGTTGAGTTGTTATACCCCTGTATAGATCTGATTAGTATTATATTTCTGCTTCTTAAGTGAAATATCAGGTTTGAAAATTGAGAAAATGTGGACTTGTTAAAGAGAAGCGAGTAACACTACTATCACACTGCTATCATGTCTGTATGTTGTTGGCTGGGGTTACAAACTGGTTTTCAATTGGTGATTTTATTGTTACTACTGTGATATCAATGGAACTGTACAAAAGCATAGAGATTATGTAAATAATTTTCATACTTTTATGGATATTAAAAGTAATTGAAATAGTTTTCATGTTCCTTTCAACAAGTAGGTTACTGTACATACCTGTCACACAGTGCACACACTGCTGGGTTGTTGGGTTGTTGATGTATGGCTGACACTGTGCACACAACCTTTGCGCTATTGTTGAGTCCTGCCTGTTAAATGCACTGCTTGGCTGATAAACGCACTGCTTGGCTGAGTCCTGGCTGATACATGCACGCACTGCTGGGCTGTTGATGAATTGAATGGATGCAAATGGGTTCAATTGTGTGCAAACAGGTTGGTTTATAGTTTTTTATGTTGAAAAAGATTGCATAGGGGAAATGGCATGGATTGAAGGGTTATTTCTGGGAATGGGAGGCTGGGATTGATTTGGCACCGATCCAATGGCTAGAGATTTGGGTTTGCATGATCCATGTGCTCTTTGCTGCTGGACAGCTGCTTGGGTTCAGTGCAATGCTTGATTTGATGTTCAGATTAATGGATGAAATGAATTTTTTTATTTGCAGAGTTTATGGCATTCGTAGAGGATGGCAGTTCGATTTCTATGAGGGCATTCGTAGAGGACAGCAGTTGGAATTCTGTTTGCTGATTTAATGGTTTAATGGGTTTTTAAGATTATTTTATTTGTAGAGTTTAATGCATTTTTGCTTTTGGGCATTCGTAGAGGTTGGCAGCTCCTTTGGATTTCATGAATTTTAATGGCTGATTTGATTTTTTCAGTGGGTTGGGGCATTTATTGAGGTTGCATGTGTGAGTTGTTGAATAACTCTGTACCAGATGCTGACCCTCCTTTCTCCTTGCAGTGTGCAGATGGTACTGGGTGATGGAACACTGGATCCTGCTGCTTGATTGTTGCTTCTCCAGTTGTGGTTCATGAGGGCTGATGTGATGCCCAGGATGTACTTAGTAGATTGAGGCTGAGAGGGTTTTTTGATGTTTAATTTGTAATTAATGACAAGACAGAGTGGATTCTCAATTGGACTGGATGGTTTTTAATGTTGGCATTAAATGGACTGAATACTATGAGCTGGGTCCCAATCAGTGTTTACTCCTATTTTGAACTTAATATAATATATATATGTGCAAAAATAAGTTGTTTAATGTTTTTTAATCTGCTTTGTCATGTGCAAGATTTGGGTGGTTGATGTGACAGGAACCATGACCACTACTGGTTCCTGCACAACAATAGGAGCCTCTCCCCTACGTTACAACATGTCTGCGCCGACTTCTTATACATTGTATTTAAAATTGGTTTCTTAACATGCTTTTAACACCTAAAAAAAGTGTTTTTCATTCTTAACAATAATGTAAAACTGCAATTTTTTATAAAAAGAATGCTAAAATAAATTTACAAAGCTTAATGAACTACCTGTAATGGGGGTGGAGAGATTTCAACCAAGATTAAGATGGATATACTTTTTGTTTCTTTAATAAAGTACTATTTTTTCAAAAATTTTAAATTCTTTTATATAAAACTAATTAACAAAGATTAATGAATTAGTTTGAGGGTTTTTTATGATATTGAATCCGTTTTCTTCAAAATGACCTTACTATTTCAGTGTCTTGATCCAAATAAATTTGCACTATATATTCCAAGGTTTTTAATAGAATCAGTTTCCTTCAAAATGACCATTAAAATAAAGTTAAATTCAATTTTTGCAAAATAAAAAAATACTAGATTCAAGCAAAAAGTTCCCATCATAACCAAAATCATTGAATATGTAGACAACTTCTTCATCAATTACAAACAAGTACCCAAAAATTACTAAAGAAATCTTTTATTATAAAACGACGGTAATCACTGTTTAGAAAGATAATTAGGTGAACACAATATGTTAAAAAGATAAATATAAAATGCTAATGCTATGATAACAAGTGAAATTAGCAGCAAAGCTCCTTATACCTGCCTCTTAGAATATTTTAATGTAATAGTAGTACATAATTAAAAATTAAAAGTTAAAATAATTATGTAACATTTTAGTAATGTATCACTTGTGGATAGTTTGAAAGCAAAAGAAAAGTGACATGTCTTACTCTATGCTTTTAAAAGTTGAAATATATTTTCAGATATCTAAGTGTGAGCAACTATTGATAAAGTATTGATTATGGCATTATGAAATGTAAGACTAGTAGCTTAAATTTGTTTGTTTGTATAAAAATAAATATGATATTTTTTAGATTTTTGTTACCTAGTTTAAGAGATTTGAGGTGATATGACTACTAGATGGAAGTTATCCAATTAGAAAATTGGATCCCTATTCTTTAAGTAAAATTAGTAAGTCTTTTGATTTGTAAAATAATAAATAAATGACATGTGGATAAGTTGAAATATTTAATGTGTCGTATATGCAATAGAGAAAGTATTAAATATGTAACAATTAATTTGGATATTTATTTTTCATTTTCATTTTAATAGATTTTTACTAGAAAAATAGATTAGCATTATAATTTTGACAATTATAAGTTATTATAATTATAATAATTATAAGTTATTTTATTAATTGTAATGTAAAACAAATAGAGATTCAATGCAATGCAATATTGGAAGCTTCCCATCTAAAATTTGGCAGCTTTTCATAGGTTTCCTAAATACCAATAACTCAAAGATTAGATATTCAATGCAATGCAAGTTTGGAAGCTTTCCATCTAAAATTTGAGTTTATAATCTACTCACCAGGGAATTTGGAGGCCACTTTAGAAAATGATGGTACATGAAACAGAAAGAAACAAAATTCTGTACGCTATATTTGTCGCTCTGAAATTTCATTCTACGTCTTCGAATCTCATCACTGCTATACAATATAACGTTAGTATGAGAATGGCAGGGACTAATTAGTTCACAAGTAATTTTGGCGATTTAGTTGCTCGTCCTTGCAGACCAGTAATACTCCTTGTGCTGCTTTCTATTTTGCTTTCAAATGTCCATAGCAACTGTGTCGTTGCAAAGGATCCACAAACAAAGGTGTTGGCAGCGAAGATGTTGTTACACTAGGTTGGTGGTTAGTTTTTTCATTGTTTATATTATTATAAAAATGGTTGATATACCTTAATTTCAATCAACTATAGATAAGCATTTAAAAGTAATTGATACAAGTAGATCCACATATATAACACTTTATGTTTTTAATTATTGATATAACATTTTAAATTTCTCAATTCATAACAACGCTATCGCGGCAATAGCAGTATAACTATAACTCTGTGAGGACTAATTGACCTTAACTTGTGCATTTGCAGGTCCGTTATCTACACCCGTTGGTCGAAATAATGTGGATAAATATCACTTTAACCCTAACTGTTTGTGTTGCGTAGCCTGCTTCAATTTATGTAGTTGTTGCAAAAAGTGTTGTCCTAGTTCACAGTGTTAATATGTTTATGGCTACCAGAAAATAACATACTCTTATAAATAAAATAGCCAGATTGTATTTGTGGCTACTAAATTTTGTTGATTGTCCTGCATAGGTTATGAAATCAAGCGTTGAATATCTATTTCCTATTTGAACTTCTTATTTCCAATATTACAAGGAAAGGTCATTTACATGTAAATGTCATTTTTCTCAAATGTTTTTTTTTTAAATGTATTTATAAATTTGTAAATGGAATAGTTTAAAATATAAACAAAATTGTGAATGCCGCAATTTAAAATAATTTATAATATAAGATTGTAACATAAGTTTTAAAAATATTAAACTTTGCGGCATAATATTTTTATATTTTATGCCACTGATCTTAAGAACACAGATATACCTTTATATCTGATCTTATTTCCAATATAACCTACCTGACTTATTCTAGCTGCATACATATCATATCTTAAACTAATTAAATTACGAATTTTAGATATTCGTAATTGCGGTAAAAAGTCAAACTCAGTTTAACGAGAAGCAGCACATGATAGCCACCTTGATTTCAAAATGTGAGTTTGTGAAACGTGGTAAAGTATGCAAGTTACAGTTTGTAACGTGGACAACAACATGGAAAACAATTTTTCATTGCTTGCCACTACAGATTACCAAATTAAATACTATTTAATTTTCCCCAAAACCAAACATAACGTAAATCTCCAGAGCTGCAAGCATTAATCAAAGTGCAGTTGAGGGAGTCTCTGAGAAGAGAAGCTTGTCATCTACAACCAGAAAATTCATTGAATATGAAAGGCAAGGAGTCTTCATCTTCAGCAGGAATCTCGTTGGATACATTCCAGGAATCTCGTTGGATATATTCTTGTTAAATTTTGTTGGTAGGTTTTGATAGTAATAAAGTAACTAGCCATGAACTCAAAGCATGGAGGCAGTTGACGGAGAGGAGAAAATTGGCAACTAAGCATGATGGAAACATGTTATATAGGGATGCTGAGAGGAGATAAAGTTATGGGGATTTTGTAGTATTTTGCTGGTGAAATCTGTGGTGGTATTTGGAATTACATGTAGGAAATTATGTTTGGGCGTGGATTTGTAGACGGGAATGGGGACACTGGGATGTAGATGTAGTCGCGGACAGAATTTTTAGATTTGAGGATGAGTCATGAAAACAGAAATTTTAGAGTTGTAAGTCTTAATTTTATATAAGATTTTATTTTTTTATATTTAGGAGTGTCAGGTGTGGGGTAAAGGGTATTGTTAGACCCCAAAGAGAGTCCACTATCAATTCAGGTTGAAGGTTCTCTCCTCGTATTGGCTAATGTATGGTTTTCTCTTATTCGATGCTCATGTGATGGCCATTTGATGCGTTGATGCATGAATGTGAATGTGAATGTGAAGGGATCGTCTCATTCGCTTTCGTGCCATGTAGTTTTGCTAAGCGACGAGATGATTCTATTTGGGTCGGCAAGTATAGAAATAGTTCGTGTGGGATGTGCTTTTGTTCTATCGGATTATTGCTTTTCCACAGGTCTTCGTGTTCTTGTTCATTCGATGAAACGAGTGAGTGGGAAGCCAAACATTTTATCATCAATCAAAGGGATTACTCCAATCCAAACAAGATATTCTTATATACTCAGTGCGTGGGTCTCGAGATCGCTTCGAATAATCAAGTTGAATGGTATGCATTGATGCTAGGAGTAGAATGTTTAGTAGCTCACCAAGTGCAGAAAATGGTTATTTTCGATGACTCTATTGCTTGTTACACATACCATTAGAAAAGGACTAGCTAAAGTCGAGGCTATTCAAGGAAGAACACAACGGTAAATCCTCTGCTCTCTCAAGGAAATTAAAGAATTGAGTCTCATGCACATTAGAAAGAAAAATAATACCCTCGTGGAGAGACTTTCCAATCAAGGGGCCACCTTGACAAAGGAATTTATGTTTAAAAGGATGGAATTCCACATAGAAGGTGGATTCCATATCTTATCCATTCAAGATATGATGATTCTTGTATTTTATGGTGTAGTAATTTGCATAGCAAGGAAAGGGAACCTAGCCCTTGATGGAAACCCGAGCCATCTCTTGTGGTTTAATGCCCCCTCGCTTGGTACCATCATCTTGCTCTACTTGTCCTGCTCTCACGCTTGGATATTTATGGCAGAGGTTTGTTTTATTTGGGATACAAGTGGGATATCTTTGTATGCATAGTGCTTGGTTTATTGTTCAAATTTGGCCTTGTATTTACTTTTGGCTTGTCCATTGGTTTTGGATGCTCTGTCTCGGTTCGTGGAATCATTGTGGGGATTATCCTTGTTCCTAGGATTTCTCTTAAGCAAGTTTTGGGCAGTGTTTTATGTCGGTTTATTCCCGTGTTGTGGGGAACCTGCTCTCTTTTGGGGGCAAGACCTCCCTCTGGTTTGACATCGTCTTTTGGTTTCCTGCTTGTTTGGTTGATGTTGGGTGTTGTTTCCTCATCTAGTTCCTTTCGATACGGGTCATTTTCTCTGGTTAGGAGGGTTGGTTGTCACCCTAGTATATTGTCTTATTAGGAGCAATCTGTTGTTGGGGCATGTGGTGAGGTCTTCAGATTTTGTTGGAAGCTTTAGAGAAGAGGTTTTTGTTTCGTCTTGATTTCAAGAAGGAAGGGTCTCTTCAGAGGTAGCAATGTCATCCTAGAAAGCAGAGCTACACACTGTCTGGGCCGAGCTCATGGATGTCAAATCCATGCTTCGAGTTTTGCATTCATGTATGGAACAATTGGTTGAATATGTAGGTTGATTGTTTGCTAGAAGACATGGATAAACTTCTTAACATGGCATAGGAAAGTAAATTCCAAAACAGTTCTCTTGTTGCACAAGGGAACACTGGAGAATGTTCAATGCATTAGCCTATTAAAGAAATCATTTTCCTAGACTCCTCCAGACAAGCTAGTTGATGTTTGCCTTGGACTCTTTAGACTAGTTTTTTCTCTGTTTTGTCATGTATTGCTTATGTATTGTTTTAGTAGGGCAGTTTATATGCATATATAGAACTAGGATATTTATAGTAGCTAGGGAAATTTTGATATCAATGATAAGGGAAGGTGAATTTGGACAATGTGCAATCATTCTTTAGATCCCCTTCTGCAGAAGGGTGACTTAAGAAGTAATATTTGGTTGTATTTTTAAATTATTTAAATAAAAAAATTCTACCCGATTTCGTTAAAAAGAAAAAAGATTTTATTTATTTGTATTTGACGAAATCAATATCCTTATGTTAATGAGGGTAGTCACAAGGGAGTGGTGCCTCATACTAATATAATGGTTAATTGGTTGCAACGTGAATATGTTTGTTTCTTAACATTCCCTCCTCCCTCTATGCATCTCTTATTGGTGGTGCACAATTCCCCTTTTACATGTTTTACTAAAAATCTACCCAACTTGGAATTGTTTCTATGACATAAATACCTCTCTACACAAAAAAAAATTCTCAAATTGGTTAAGAGATGTGGCTCACAACAACATATAAACTCTAATAGGGACAAACATAAGAAAGTGGTGCCTCCTAACATAATACTAACAACACTTTGATGAGTGCATACATAGTATCCATTAAGAAAATTATGATGAGTATATACTTAGTGTCTATTGACAACACATTGATGACTATATACTTAGTGAGACTCTGTATCATTTGAGTTAACTCATTGTTTTGGATCCACTCCTACACTTCTTGTATGAAGTTTAAAGTAATTAATCATGACCAAAATATTTATACTTTATTTTTAAAATAAAAATAATTTAATTAAAAAACATTTATCTTAAAATTAAATTTAAATAAAACAATTATCACTTACTCGTATTAATTACAAATTTAATAAATAAAATATATTAATTTGAAAAATATATTTACAACAATGTTCATTAATATAATAAAAAAAATTAAATAAAAACTATTCAATCAGAAGTGGATTTAAGTCCTCTTCTCATCATGGTAATAATAATGAAGAATCGTCCTCTTCAAAATGAGTTGTCTTGAATACTACGATATTTCTTTAAAATATTATATGGTTAAAAATGTTACAATAAATTATTTTAAATTTTTAATATATAATTTAAATTTAAAAATAATATTTTTTTTAATAAATTAAAATTGGTTAAGAAATAAATGCTCGCTAAAATTTATAGATAAGTGGGTCCTTTATCACAAGAGCAAAGCTCTAGTATTATTGTACAATGCGTCCTTTATCATATTACTTTACAATGAGATGAGATCATATATTAGTACATAAAAAATCGCCGTTAAAACACAGTTAAATTTAGATTTTGCAAAATAAAAAACACTGTATTTCGGTGAAAACTCCTAGTTTGAATCAAATGGTCAAATTTTTATACAACTCCTTTATATAATAGAGATTAAACTATAAAATAAAAAACTGGTGTAAGGTTGTTGCAAAGCTCTGAAACTCAATGGTCTACTATAACCATTAGATATTGGTTTGACTCTATATATTTTGTTAGTATTTCCTCCACACTCATTGCTCATAGTATGACAAATAAAGACAATCAACCATTGAACCCTTTTCCATCTTTCTACTAGGTTTTGGCTATTGGAACCATCTTGGAATCTTCATAATGCTCATAGAAGTCCCTAGTGGATTCTTATATTATAACTCTACATGGGTGCATTCTAGTGAGATGATTTCGCTACCACTTGGACTTGTAAGGAATAATTGAATCACTACCTAGTTGTCAGGGGCATAACTTTTGCATACAAACTCATTTGACAAAAGCAAACTACCATTGGAAATATATCGGCTCATAAAACACAATAAGGATGACAAATGCCCTCGAGATCAAAGACCCTAATATTCTATTTCTTTGATATCAAACTATGAAATTTTCAGTTCTAGTCCATTAATGCAACATTTAAGATATGATCCAAACCAACCCTTCTAGATTCCAAATTCTAAGTTTGTAAATTGACAACATCATAGGAGATATATAAATACATTTTAATTCAAGTTTCATCCATATGACATATACATATGCTATTATCGTGATAGCATATTCCTAATAGAAATTGTGTTCTATATTAATGAACACTTCACTTTTACTATATACCAGCATAGATCCATCTTGAACTCGTATCTATCAAGCACCGAGAGGGATCCAATTTTTTGAGGTGTATTTCTTTTTTTAAATTTAAACTCAAGAAATTTGATCTTTCTTGATTGATAGATCCGGGTTTAAGTTTTAAGTTTTTATTTTATAAACGAACATCTATTTTTTAATTACTTTTCATAATATTTTATTTTATGAACCAACATGGATTTTTTTTAAAAATATTTTCCATACTTTTTTATTTTATGAGCCATGAATTTTTTTAATTATTTTGTTACTAACATTATAATGTTATATCAGGTTAGAGGATCTCTCCCATACTGGATTGTAGAGCACCTCGGTTCACTCGGTGCAATAAGCATGTGTTTAGATGCCCAATCTTACATATATTATAAATGAAATAAATATGTGAAACATTATCTACACAAAAATTTATCCATTTAAAATAAAAATAGAAATTTTAAAATTTTCTATATTAACATATTTTTGAAACCGTATATTTATTTTGTCTTCAACATACTTGAAACTCACCACTCACCAGTAAAGTAAATTACAATCTGAACAAAGTTTACATATATCAATCACTAAATCAATTTTTCATATATTTAGTTTGTCTTAACATACTTGAAAGCTCACCACTCACCACTAAATTACAATCTAAACAAAGTTTGAACATATCAATCACTAAATCAAATTTTCAAACATAGGACAGAACTAGTTCAAATATGGGAAAAAATTACAAATTATTCAAAGAAAGTGGGGTAATCGTTAGTTGCAACTCTCAAGTCAAAATATTCTATCATATGTATAGCTGGGTCCGTATCATATGATTACAAAAGTGCTACAACTTTGAATAGTAATGCATTGAACATAAAAGGAGACCTAACAACCAAGCTATGATGCTAACTGGTTAACTGGATTAGGCAAAAACACCATCACATCACGGTATTTATTTTACCTCCCCTCTGTGAAGATGAAAATTAAATCTAAATCTCTGGCTCAGACTTGAGGCCCGCCCTTAGGGTCAACCCATTTTACTTTTCAGTGTTTAAATTTATAATGGCAAATTGTATAGCTGTAATTTTAATTTAATAATAGAGCCAATTTATATGTATATTGGGTCCCATGATCATGATTCTGTTTGACTATTATGAATTGTGTTCATATTTTATTTATAGGTTACAAGAATTTTAACTTTACAGACAATGCCCAGTCCTAGTCTTGTACAATCACCGACAATAGACACTATTTATTTTGGACAACAAAATCTAAATCCTCCTTTTGCATGTCCATGCATATACTAAAATCAATTTATTAAATATATTCAAAAATATATGCCTTCAACCGAAAATACCCTCACTAGGTACGTTTTGTTGAACACGTGAGAAAAGATGTCGAGCTTTCTAGATTGCCAGCTCTACACATTGCCTACTTCTATTTTTACCGATTGACACATTTCCATTGAAATATCAATAAATTGTTAATCATTACTTTTTTCCATTGATTTGCTCGAAATTTTCCTAAATATTATCCCGCATAAAGGTAGTATAAAAGCTAATTTTCATTATTCTCCAAAGTGCCGGCATAATTCCACATCGGGAGGCGTGCTAGGTGGTGTCCTTCCCTATATATAACAGATGGATTAAGATGAGCAGTAAGAGTTAAAACCAGATAAGTTAAAGTTTACGGACATTCCTCCTCCACCTGGGCAGATCCGTTTCATGTTCATTAGTTGAAGTCATAGATTTTGAACAGATTGTGCTTGTTAGCTATCATATTAATAATGTTGCATTGTAATGATTATTTAAAAGATACTTGGCAATATTAGAGTTGGGTTAAATATTTTTATTTTAAAATTATTTAATTATATTTTATCAATGATAAATTGATATTAATTTAGAGGACACTTGACAGAATTGATATTAATTTAGAGAACACTTGGCAGAATGATATATATTTTTTATGATTATTATTTTTAATTGATTTTTTAAATCTGATAATTTTATTGCACATCAGGACAAATTAGTCAAATCATTAAAATAAACCAATAACAAAATAAAAAAATGTATTTTAAAAAATAAAAAAATATATTTTAAATTTTACAAAAAATAATTTAATATATGAATTTTACAAATCTTAAGCCAAGCTTTAGAAAAAACATATAATCTAATTAAAGTCAAAGCTTTTAGCATACCAAACTATTGCTATATAACCTACAGGAGACAGGTATAATAAAAGATCAAAGAAAACAGCGTGAAACAACAAAAATAGTAAAATGCACGGTCTGTTGCCAAAAACCGGATTCCGATCGATTAAACAATACCCATCGAGGTACCCCGTCCGGATGCATCGAAATTCTAAATACCAAAATTTGCCGTGGATTTCAGTTGCCACGATCCTTGCCGTCCATTCTTACTCTGGCAATTCCCAGGAAGGTGCACCTAGGGTTTCTGGGGCCGTGTCTATATTCAAAAACCCTAGACGCTAGCTGTGCCTTGGTAATTATAAAGCTGCACTTGCAGTTCGAGATCGAAGAGGTCCGGAAATGTAAAGGGCTGCAGGGCAGCGGGTATGATAAACGGCATGGCGGTAGAGCCAGCCCGCCTCTGAGAAATAGCATGGCAGTCCAGTAATGGCCGCCTCGGAGAATAGGCGGACTGGCATAACTCTGACCGATCATATTTTATGGTCAGAGTTTTGCCGGTTCCACCCATTCTTATTGCGCCAATCTATTGCAAGCATATTTTGTTGAATGCGGTAAAAATCTATTGCTTCTTATTCTTCTAACTAGGTACGGTTAGTTTGCTCAGCATATTCGAATTTCATTTTGGTTTTGTTTGGCACTCTGTTCAAGCTGTCAATAAAATTATTGGATCAGCTCTTACTAGCAAGGTATGCAAATCAATTAACCTCATCATCTGAATTTCTAGAAACTCTTCTATGTTTATAGTTGTGTGGGTTCTGTTAATAATTTCCCTTTCTCATAATTAATTATTTTGATAGTGATTATGTATAACTGTTATGAGTGAACAATGGTAGTTCTTTGGCTGTTATGAGAAAACATGGTAGAGGACATGTCTAGCCTTGTCAAATCCATTGGATGGAAACCATCTTTTGGAGGGTAGGTTAGAAGATTTAATGGAAAGTCCAAAAAATAGATCAACCCTAGCTTCTCTGTGAAGACAGGTTTAATCACCGATAACTAAATCACAGGGCTTTATTTATTTTACTGTTATTTCTCTTCCGGCAATTCTCCAGTTTTATCACACTTGCATTAATACTCTTTTGGATGATGTAGAGCTTCGCATTAGAACATTGAACTGTGATTTCAACTTTAAAGGCTTGCTAGATCAGATGTCATTAAAGGCTTGCTCGATCAGGTGATGGGAGAAAATGATATTAACTGGGATTAACCTAAGATAATGGAAGGTAACCTAAGATAATGGAAGATACTGATGTAACTGGGATTTACAACAAATGCCAAAGCAAGGTCAGATTATATACCAATCTTTGCATCTATAGGATGCCTTTATATCGTTGTTTATCTCTTCATGTTAGGTTATTGTTATTAACTTGACATTAACAAGCAGTTAACGGTTTATGCATTAACTTAAAATGAATGGTATCTGCATATACAAACAGAAGTTATTGTTATTAACTTGACATTAACAAGCAGTTAACGGTTTATGCATTAACTTAAAATGAATGGTATCTGCATATACAAACAGAAGATCAATTGTATTTTGGGTGGACAGATATGGGAAAGCGAGTCCTATTTTTGAAGGCTTCTGTTTTTTTGTTTTTCTTTTAATTCTGTTAACCACAGGTAGACTTTAGGATACATGATTCCAATGTATTTCCTGTCAGAATTGACAAATTGACAGTAATGGACATAAATGACCTTATAGGCTTGGTAGATGAGATGGCATTAAAAACTTGCTAGATGCATTAAAGATTTGCTAGATCAGATGGCACATGGGATTATCAGAATGCTGGCTAGATCACCTAAGAGAATGGAAGAAACTGATATAACTGTGATTTACAACAAATGGCAAAGTATGGTTAATTTATATACCCAACCCTTGCATCTATAGAATGCCTTCATATCATTGTCTATGTCTTTATGTTAAGTAAATTCTATTAACTTAACATTAAGGAACATTTACTGGTATCTGAAGTTACGAAGGAAGATTAATTGTAATTTAGGTGGACAGAAGATTAATTGTAATTTAGGTGGACAGAGATAAGTAAATCGAGGCCTTTTTGTTTTCTACAGAGACTCCGCTGTCGAAATAGATAAAGTGACAAATTGGCTCGTGGAAGCGAACAGAGACCTAGAGTGTAGGGCTGGTCCCACCATCGTCTGTAACTTTGCAGGGCGCTAATATAAATGAATATTAGTTATTATTTACACTTAAATTTGTTTAACATGATTGTTTGAAAAATAAAAATAATTATTGTAATTTTTAAGATGCAATATTTCAAATATTTCAATTTTTTAATTGGTGCAGGACACTTCTGATGGGACATAAATTTTTGTTGGGAGTTTTTCTAATTATTAAAAATCTGATGGAACGTAAATTATTGTTGAGAGTATTTCTAATTATTAGAAATTATAAATAAATATAATTAACGGATTAGCATCCAGGCATCTAGTTCAGCTAACTGTATGGTCTTCAGCTAACTGTATGGTCTTATAGAATTAAAGGAGATATACTCTCTTGTTAATTAAGCTGCAGTTCAATTCTATGTTACATTTGTTGAAAGACATTATGTCATCTCTCTAAAACTACAGTGCATGTCATATATTAACTTTTGTTCATGGAAGGTTTGACAGTGCATATCATGTATTAGCTTTTGTTCATAGAAGATTAGTTGGAATCCTTTTTAATAATGCCTCTCTTTTTATTAATTTTTTTTATGCATTTTTACCATTTTCAGGATAGCAAGGAATTAGTTACTTGAAACTTCGTTTTTGTTAATAGCAATATTTAGAAAAATATTTAAATAATAAATTTGAATAATAAAAACTTAAATAAGTCAATATATTTGAACAAGTCAATAATAACCGATAAACATTTAGAAAAATACTTCAATAATAAACATTATAAGTAATTTTATCAATAAGGAAAGCCTCCAGGCATCTAGTCCAGCTAACAGTATGATCTTATAAAATTGAAGGAGATATACCTTTTTAAGCTGCAGTTCAATTCTATGTTACATTTGTTGAAAGACATCATGTCATTTCTCTAAAACTATAGTGCATACCATGTATTAGCTTTTGTTCATGGAAGATTAGTTGAAATCCTTTTTAATAATGTTCCTCTTTTATCAATTATACTTTTGATGCATTTTTACCATTCTCAAGGCTTGCAACTTTGATTTTGTTAATAGTAACATTTAGAAAAATATTTGAATAATAAAAACTTAAATAAGTCAATATATTTGAACAAGTCATTAATAACTGATAAACATTTAGAAAAATACTTCAATAATAAATATTATAAGTAATTTTATCAGTAAGGAAAAGTCATATCTAAGTTAAGGCTTTGCTTTGAATTCATCAATGAAATTTTTTTATTTGGACATCTTATTAATATGGTAAAGAAATGTTCATTTTGCAATAATATTTTAGTTTTCTTTAAATATTTTAAGTTCTTTAAAATATTAACATCTAAATTATATATATATATATATATATTGGATGTGATGATTATCTTTTTTATAAAATTACAAATTTTAAATTGTAATGGTTATATTAAGACATTTTTCGAAAATAATGAAATAAGTTAGTAATATAAATAAATACAATATTTTTGTCTACAAAAAGACGATAAGTGTTTTTTTTTTTGTTTTTTTCTTTATATCTAGTAGAATAGCTGCTGCCCAATACAAGGCGAGGGTGCTGATGTGAAGAGGGTGCTGATGTGAAGAGGTCTAGGGTCGATCCTGGGTGGGGACGGATGATAAGTGTGTTTATAGAGAAGTGTCCATGTTCTTGTGATATATTACAAAAGAGCAGTTTAAGATATTTAAGCTCACTATTATTAACATTAGAAGTCGTGAGAGATTGAACAAAAACTTATATAGTGGTAGGAACAATACCAAAAGCACTATAAGAATTTGAGTCATAATTGTTTCCATAAATGTTTATTTGAATTTTCATAGTGTTTTAGGAATTGTTCAATCTTTGAGAGTATTGAGTTTAGATATGACTACAATTTGAATGATCCAATATCTATATCACTATAATTTAAGTAGAGTCAAAACAACTTGTTTCATTACTTGAGGTAAATGTCTTTGTATAACAAATACAAATATGTCTTCAAGACACATTAAGTTTAATAAGTGTGTTTAGAGAGAAGTGCCTATGTTGTGATTAAAAGCATTTCAAAGATGTTTAAGCTCACTATTATTGGCATTAAAAGTCATGATCATGGTGTTTTTGGAACTGTTCCTACTTGTAATATACCAATTTTGGACCCCTACGTTTTTTTTTTGAAAAATTAATATTAAAATATTGTTAGCTGTAGTTGATGCAAACCTTAAAGAGAGAGGGGACTATGAATTTACTAGTGAGAAGGAAAGGGGGATATGGGCAACTTGGGGGGGGGGGGGAGGGCTATGACATAACCTTATCCTTAACTTGACCCTTAAAGTATTTTAATTAGACTTCAATTGTATTGGCCTTTTAAACCTTGTAATATCCTTCATGAAAAATGAAAGTTAAGTGGCATGATAAAAAGGGAGTTTAATAATTTATGAATGTGAGTCTTTGGAGAAAGTGTTAGAAAAACAGGATCATAGAGCAATAACAATAAACATAAATGTAAATATAATCACACACACATTACAAGAAAGACACAGATATATCGTGGTTCACCCCAACTTGGGCTACGTCCACACTGAATTTGTCAGTCCTTATTATTATTACTGTCCAACAAGGTGAAGGGATACAACCTGCAGCACAGTCGCTGCACTTCCTCTTCATTGTCTCACAGTCTCTCTCCTGGTCTTAGAGATCTTTACAAGGCATAAAACCTAATACATCAACTCTAGCCGTATTACAATATCTTTCTTTTATAGAGAGAATACAATGGAAAAAATACCACGGGATACTCAAAACCATAGGCCCGCAAAACAGCTGGCGAAAATAGCCCCAAATTTTTTTCTTGGGGGCGTTGCCCCGGAACCCCCATTTCTCGGGGGCTCCGCCCTCGCACCCCTCGCACCCCCGTGACTTGGGGGCGTTGCCTCGAACCCCTAAAAATGCAGAATGGGTGTACAGTCCTTCGAGGTGCACGGCTAAGACAATATCATCTATGAGATTGGAAGATCTGGCTCCACAGCCAACAGAAAGACCACGTGGGCAACAATTTCCATGCAGCTAAAGCATACATGCATACGGAGTTGGGTGCGGTTGCACAAGAACTCACTCTCTCATTCGTATGGAACTCTCTCTATCTCTTTGTAACCAAACTAAATTTTCATAAGAGCAAATTTTGTTTGGAGGATCAAGGATGGTTGAGTCTATAGGACAAAGATGACAATATCCAGTTATATGTAGGAACTATGGAGGTGATCACTATGTTAATAAATGTCCAAAGAGGTGTAACAAAGGGGCCAATATATATAATGTCTGAGAAGCTACAATGGTGGAAGATGTAGTTAGAAGCATGCCTCGAATTTATGCATCTTTGGATAATCAACAGGTGGACAATCAATCAAGCATGATTGAGATTGAAGGTAAGATTGTGGATGTACCAATTTCAATTTTTAATTAATTTCGAAGCCACTTACAATTACATTAATGCTAATGTGGTTGAAAGATGTCACTTAGTGAGTAGGAAATTACCACAGTCGAGAATGGTGCAGTTAGCTATCAACATGAAACGGAAGATCACTTCAATGATCGAACATTGTTGTTTTGAAATGAATGGGCTTCTGACAAGAGCTAACTTGTATATGATTCCCCTTGGCTCGTATGATATTCTAAATGGGATTGATAGGTTGGAATCACATTTTGACATTCTAGATTGTCATGGCAAAACCATCACATTTTTGGACGAGAACATGAATTCAATTCAAATAAAGGGCATTCCATGGTCGATATCTGTTAGACAAATCTCTCCCATGCAAATGAAGAAGTGTACCAGGAATGGTTGTTAGTTGTACTCGATCCATGTTGAAAAGTTACAAACTCACTGAGAACCATCAATAGAAGAGTATGCAATATTGTGGGAGTTTATAAATGTTTTTCAGGATGTACCAGGAATACCTCCTAAGAGGAATAGCGATTTCACAATAGATTTGGTATCGGGAGTTGTTCCAATGCCCAAAAGTCTTTATAGAATGAGCGCTCTTCAATTGAAGGAATTGCAGATGCAATTAGAAGAATTGTTGAAGAAGGATTATATATGCCCACCGTGGGGAGTGCTTGCCCCCTTTGTGAGAAAGAAGGATGGTACCTAGAGGTTATGTGAGAATTATAGACAACTAAACAAAGCCACCATTAAAAACAACTATCCATTAAGAAGGATCGATGATTTATTTGATCAATTGTGAGGAGAAAAAGTCTTCTCTAAAATCGATTTGAGAATGGGCTTTCATCAAGTGCATATAAAAAATTAAGGTGTCATTAAAACCACTTTTAGGATTAGGCATGGGCATTATGAATACACAATTTTGCCTTTTGGACTGACAAATGCACTAGCCACCTTTATGTGCTTGATGAATGGTGTATTCAGATTATCTTAGATAAAGGAGTGATCATAGACCTTTGCTAAAATAAAAGCTATACATGAATGGCCCACTCCAAGAAATGTAACCAAGGTAAGATCTTTTATGGGGTTGGCTGGCTATTACGAGAGATTTAATGAAGTTTTCTCCAGGATAGCCAATCCCATTACATATTTATAGAAGAAAGGTGTGAAATTCATTTTGATTCACAAATGTGAGGATAGTTTCAGACTTCTGAAAGAATTACACACATGTACACCAATTTTAAAGATTGCAAATCCAAATAAGGAATATGTAGTGTGCACAAATGCATCTTTGGAAGGACTCGATGGATTTCTAATGCAAGAAGGGCATGTGATTTGTTATGAATCACAAAAATTAAAAGAGCATGAAAAGAATTATGCAACACATTATCTAGAGCTCGTTGCCATAGTACACACATTGAGAATGTGGAGGCATTATATTATGGGTAATAAATTTGAATTGAAGTCAGATCATCACAACTTAAAGTATTTGTTTGAACAACCCAACTTAAATGCTTGCCAAGCTAAATGGATGGAATTCCTAAGCGAAATCAACTTTGAAATTAAGCATATTAAGGGCAAGGAAAATCAAGTTGCAGACACACTTGGTAAAAGAAATCCATTGATGGAAATTACAACCATCAGTAATTGGAAATAGATATGAAGGACAAATTATTGGAAGCATTGAATTTCGATGAACAGTATTTGTAGGTTAAGTCATCCTTACAATCAACCAAAATGTTGTTGACATGTCTGCATTATAGATTGGAGGAAGATGGAATTCTCCTATGTACCTGAAAGAGATGAATTGAAGAAAATCATTCTTCAAGAGATGCATAATGTTTCCCTTTGCAGGCCATCTTGACTATTAGAAAACTCTTACCGTTGTTAAGAAGGAATATTATTGTTCGGACATGAAGAAAGAGATAACAAAGTTCATTGCTAAGTGCCGTAAATGTTAAAGGGTGAAAGTAGAGTGTAGGCATCCTGCTGGTTTGCTTCAACTAGTGCCAGTTCCAGAACGGGAAATGGGATGTGGTAACTCGTTGGTTTTATCACTAAATTACCAAGGACAACAAAGCAACATGACTCCATTATGGTGGTCGTCGATAAATTGACAAAATTTGTTCATTTTATACTTGTTTAGTCAACATTTAAATCAATAATGATTGTAGAGATTTATATGAAGGAAGTTGTCACGTTACACGAGATTCCTAACGCAATTGTCTTAGATCGAGATTCCAAGTTCACTTTGAACTTTTGGAAATGTTTGTTCAAAGAGTTTGGAACCAAACTCAATTTCAACACAACCTCATTCACAAACGGATTGGAGGACTAAGAGTGTAAATTAAGTTATTGAAGATATGCTGAGAATGTATATATTGGATAGACCTACCAAATGGAAAGAATATCTATATTAGGTAGAGTTTGCCTATAACAATGGATACTAAGCATCATTAAAAATGAGTTCATTTGAATCCTTATATGGCAGAAAATGTTCCAATGAATTGGGACAAGTCTGTGTATGGTTTGATAGTGGGACCTGAAATGTTATAGAATATGAAGGAACAAGTGGCCAAAATCAAGCAGAGTTTGAAAGTGGCCCAAGATAGGCACAATTGTGTTGATAAAGAAAGAGTGTATAGAGAGTTTTGAGTGGGAGATTGAGTATTTTTGAAAGTCAGAGGCAAAAAAAGTTCTTCGAGTTTGGGAAATTGTAAGAAGTTGGAAACCATATTTTGTGGACCATTTGAGGTCCCAAGTAGAGTTGGACTAATAACATATGAGTTGGCCCTACCTCGCATTGTTAAAATACATAATGTTTTTCACGTTTCATTATTGAAAACGTATGTACATGATCCTAATCACATACTTCATTGGTCTTTGATACAAGAAGAACCAAAGGAGGGAATTCAGGTTCAATCAGTATGCATTTTAGACAGAAGGATCAAGACACTTAGGAAGAAGGACATATGACAGGTAAAGGTCAAATGGACCCATTCCAATCCTAAAAAATCTACTTGGGAAATGGAAGAAGCTATGTGGGATGAGTACCCATGTTTATTTTGATGCCCTTGAATATTTAGAACTGTAAATAATTCTTGAAGGATATGTTTGGACAATGAAACACCGAGGATAGTTTTAAATCTCATGGGGGAGGAATGTAATACCCTAGTTTTGGACCCCTGATGTAATGATGTAAAGTTTGATGATAAAAATATTGAAACACTGAATAAATTTATTTTGAAAAATTAATATTAAAATATAGCTTGTTGTGGTTAAGAAAAACAATAAAGAGAAAGGGGACTGTGAATTCAGTAGTGAGAAGGAAAGGGGGCTATGGGAAACTTCAGGAGGGGCTATAGCATGACCTTAGCCTTAACTAGGCCCTTAAAGTATTTTAATTATACTTTAATATTATTAACCTTTTAATCCTTATAATATCCTTCATGAAAGACGAAGGTTAAGTGGCATGATAAAAATGAAGTTTAATAATTTGTCTTTGGGGGAAGACCACGTGGGCAATGATTTTTGTGCAACTAAAGCATGTATGCAGAGGGAGTTAGGTGCACTCGTATACGAACTCACCCACTCTTTCATTTGTACGAAACTCTCTGTCATTCTGACTTGCTCAGACATAGGAAAAATCCATTATGAACTCTCTCTACCTCTCTTGATGGTATGGACATAGGAGACAACCATTATTTTGATTTATTAATGAATCGTCTTTCCTGGGAAAGGTGCGGTTGCAGAATGGTGATTCGACCCTAATTGTTGGGAGTTAACAACACATTGAATCCATGCTATGATTCCAGTAAAATTACAACTATGCATGAATTTTTCTTAGAGATAATTATGGGAATTGTGTGATAGTGGTTGCCTAGTGTAAGGTAGTTCATTGTTTTACTTTGGAATATGTTGGTTGTGGAGCACGATCTTCCTTATTCAGAGGTCATGTTTCAGCTGTGTTTGGATCCCATCCCATGACGAGGAGATTTAAGGGGGCTTGCCCCCCCAAAATAGTCGCCATGGAGGGTCCAGGGGGGGCGGTGACTACTTTTAGGAGCCCCCTTGGCAGGGGTTCAGGGGCAATGCCCCTGTAGCGAAAATTTTGGAAAAAATGCCTTGTAAAATGTTGTAATTTCATTGTCATGACTTGGTCAATAATGGATGATTTATGGGCCCATGTTATTGGATGTTCCATAGTATTTTCCCATGGTAATCACTCTTTAAAAGGAAGACATTGTAATATGGATGTGTATTGTAGCATTGTAAAGATCTTTGATTGTGTGAGAAAGACTGTGTGAGAGAAGAGGAAGTTGTAGCAGATGTGCTGTAGATTGTATCCCTTTATTTGTTGGATGGTATAATAATAATGACTGACAATTTTTGTGTGGACGTAGCCCATCTTGGGTGAACCACGTTATATTGGTGTTTCTCTTGTAATGTGTTTATGTGATTTATAATTGCATCTTGTTTATTGTTATTGCTCTGCGATCCTGCTTTTTTAACAATTGATATTAGATCCAAAGGTCTATTTGACAGATAAACTCGTAGGAAAGAAGGGTTCTTGGTTCGAGTGGGAGCAATGGCGGAAGAAGGAAAGTTTAAGGTCAAGAAATTTAACGGCCAAAATTACTAGTTATGGAAGATGCAAATGGATGACTATTTGTATTAGAAGGATCTATTCTTACCATTGGGAGGAAAAACAAAACAAATGGCAACTATGAAGTACGAAGAATGAGAGGTTCTTGATAGAAAGGCACTGAGAACAATATGGTTGTGCTTGGATTCGTCGGTGGTTGTCAATATTTCAAAAGAAAAGACAACGGAAGGTATGATGAGCACATTGAGTAAGCTATATGAAAAACCCTCGGCCTCCAACAAGGTATTTCTAATGAAGCGTTTATTTAATATGAAGATGTCAGAAGGTGGATCTGTTGCTGATCATTTAAATGAATTTAATACAATTACAAATTAGCTAAGTTGTGTAAAAGTGAACTTTGATGATGAGGTTAGGGCTCTTATAATCTTATGTCCATTTCCAGAAAACTGGAACGCCTTGGTCATGGCTGTAAGTAACTCTGTTTCTGGTTCAAATACTTTGAAATTTGATGATGTTGTTGGTGTTATTTTTAGCGAGGAAATGCAAAGGAAAAGCACAAGTGAGACATCAGGTAATGCATTGACCATGGAAAGCGGGGGAAGACAAAGGGATAGAGGAAAGAGACTAGGTAATCACACCAAGTCCAGGAATGGCAGATCCAAGTCCATATTGGGAAAGATAGAGTATTGGAACTATGGAAAGAAATGACATCTGGAGAAAGACTGCATATCTCTAAAGAAGAAAGGAGATGGACAACAGGAGACTACTCAGGAAGCAAATGTAGCAAGTGATGTGTTATAAGATGCTTTAATTCTTGCATTAGCTAATACTAGTGATTACTGGGTAGTAGATTCAGGGGCTTCATGTCATGCTACACCCCATAGGAAATTCTTTCAAGATTATGTTCGAGGCAATTTTGGACATGTTTTATTGGGTGATGATGAACCATGTAAAATTGTTGGAATGGGTAAGGTACAGATAAAATTAAAGAATGATAAATGGCTGCTGAAAGATGTAAGGCATATTCCTACTATGAAAATAAATCTAATCTCAACAGAGCAGTTGAGAGATGGTGGTTGTTTATCTACCTTTAGAAAAACGTGGTGGAAGATCACTAAATGATCAATGGTGATAGCAAAATGAGACATGATAGGTACGTTGTATTTGTGTTCTCGTAATATTGATTGTTATATCTCTTAAGCTTCCACAGGAACAAATACAACATTGCGACATCATAGGCTTGACCACATGAGTGAGAAGGGGATGCAGATTCTCCACTTAAGGAAGTTGCTATCAGATTTGCAGCAGGTAAGTTTGGAATTCTATGAGAACTATGTAATGGAAAATAGAAGAGAGTCATATTTATCAGGGTTGGGAAACAAAATAAGAGTGAAAATTTAGAGCTTGTACATACAGATGTATGGAGACTTGTTACGGAGAAAAACTTCCGATGGCTTGGGGTAGACCACAACAGATAGATGAACCTGATAAATCAACTCATTTCCTAATGTATGCTATATAAATGTAAATGCTGATAAAAAGAATAAAAGATCTACCTCAACTAGAAGTCTGATGAAGAATTCTGTTGAGCTTTCGAATCACAACACTTGAACCTGTAGCTTAGTCTCAACAATAAACACAAACAAGTGCATATGATATATAAAAGAGGTCAGCATATACAAACTTTGGATTCAGAAGCATTCTATGCAGTTTCTTCTTTGAGAGAGTACCGGGCCTTAGTCCAAGGGTGGAAATCCCTCCTCACAGTCTCCGAGATCTTGCTCAGACTCGGTGGGCAGAGATACTGACACGACAGGGGGTGGCCCACTGGCCTCTCCACATACATATGAGTTCTTCCACTGGTAGCGGCGACAGGTGACCGCCATAGATGACTATCCCTATGAGGGGATTGACTATAGAGGAGATCGCGAAATGCCACTTCCACCAAGGGCCGTGTTCGGAGACATCGGTAAGACACTCTTTTTAAGTTTTGAATATTTAATTTTTTTTTGTATTTTTGTTTTTAAGAAAAACTATTTTTGGTGTGATATCATATATTAATGATTGACTGTTTGCTCGCAGACTTGGGCCCGCGAAGACCACAAGGCTTCCCATGACATCAATGCAGAGACAGGGGTGGGGAGATAGTAGGTGCAACAGTTGAGCGCACACTAGAGATTGTACAGGTCAACCTGACTCGCATGACCACCATGGTACCTATGATCGAGGTGGAGCACCTCCCTGAGGTGATGCAGAGGCATGTAGTGGGGGTACCAACTACATGGGTGCGGCTGCTCCGGTGTATAGCCAACGCCGTGCACTACTATGTGCAGACTCATCCTGTCGAGGAGGGGAGACCTCCCCGTAGGGATTAGATGCCATGGGTTCTCATTTTTTGTATTGGATATATGTATATTTGAGAGCTGCGAGCTCTAGTTTTGTACTATGACATCACTTTTTGGACATATAAATTTTGATAATGAAAAACCTATGATTTTTTCGACTCTACTATATTATGTGTACAAATGTTTAAATGTATGATTGATTGCTTCTTTTAATTATGTGACAAGTGCCAATCTAGGACGTAGTTAGTGTATGCATCAGTAATATGATTAAAACGTCTTGGAACATGAATATAAGTGATGAAATCAAAATGATGTTCCAAGAGTCTTACCCTTAAGAATCTCCTTAGTAGCGTAGGATCCCTCACACAGTACCAACCGTTCAACTGATACACAATTAGCTCTGAATCCAGGCGGACCTCTAAGGACTGGATACCATGCGAAATGGCATCGCAAAGCAACTCAATAACAATGCTATACTCAGCCACATTGTTTGATGTATGACCGAGACAAGCACCTCCTGAAAACACAAGCTGGTTGTCGGGTGAATAAATAACCCAAGTAGTCGAAGCTAATCTCTGCATATGACAACTGGCCCCATCCGCAAATCCTAAGAACATCGGATATTCTGTTGACATCTGTCAACCAAAAGGAAGCGAATCAACAGACTTGAAAAAACCAAAGGAAATCTAAACTATGTATAAAAACTATACAATAGTATACAAAGTATCAGCTCAAGATAGAAGCTTAAGCATAATACCGCTTGAGATAGAGCCCATTTCTAGGATCCTTCAGGACGTTCCCCTCATAATCTTCTAACTCATATGCTCCTTTCTCAAGGAAAAGCCTCACAATGTAAGGACCATGCCACATCGGGTTAAACTTGCTTGCCCCTAGGGGTTCCTTAGCTTGGTCATAAAGAAGAACCAAGTCACCTTTATCATACTGCCGAGGATGGACAGACCTATCGTACTGGGCCTTGATACGACGTTTATTGGCATCTATTGCCACAGCGGTATCCCAACGCTGCTTGTCAAGCTACTCGAGGTGGACTAAGCATTTCTCTACATCCGAAGTATCATGCAAGAGTTTTATGGCTAGCTTCAAAGAAGGGATCTCACATTCAATCAGTAAGATGGACTCCACACCATGAACTAACTGGAAAGGTGAGAAATCGGTGGAAGCCTTTACTATGGTTCGATAAGCCCACAAAGAAGTATACAACATGATATGCCAATTATTCTTGCTTTGTTGGATGGTTGTTTGGAGAATGGCCTTAAGGGATTTATTGACTGCCTCGACCTCGCCATTCGCTTGGGGATAATATGAAGATGAATGATCCTGTCTAAACCCAAGCTTGAGCGATAATTCATCCATCATCTTATTCTGAAAGTGACTGCCATGGTCAGTGACAATATCTCTCGGGATATCGAACCGAGCTATAATCTGATTGAATACGAAGTGGGCTGCTGTTTCACTATCGACTTTAACAGTCGGCATGGCCTCATCCCATTTGGTAAAGTAATCTACGACCACTATGATATGACAATGCTGCCCAACCGAAGCTAGGTTGCAATCCATGAAATCAACCCCCCACTTGGTGAAGGGACCGATGGTGACGACTGGATGGAGAGGGGTAGGATGCGAACGGATATTCCAAGAAAACACCTGACAAGGGTGGCATCTCTTTACAGCGTTAACACAATCTTTAAAGATCGTAGGCCAAAAATAACCCGCTCGCAAGATAGGCTGAGCTGTAGCAAGCCCGAATAAGTGACCACCACATGACCCACTATGGAAGTCATTAAGCACTAACTCTTCCTCTTCATGATTCAAGCGACGACGTAGAAGAGAGTCCTTTCCTCGGCGATACAAAGTCTCATGAACGATGACATAATCTTTGGCATGATGTCTCACACGCCGTCGCTCATCTTGCGAAAAATGCAAAGGGAACTTCAGATTCTGGAGATATACAATGATGTCTCCATACCAAGGGTCTGACGACGAGATAAGGAATAAATGCTCATCAACAAATGAGTCCTCATGGACCACTTCCTCATCAAGTCTAGGAAAATATGACATCAGCTCTACGAAAACCAAAGACTTCACGGACTTCACCGAGGCAAAATCGAGATCGAATTCCTGAAGGATGTCAATCCATTTATTATATTTCCCTCCAATCAAATGTCGTGTAAGCAAGAACTGAAATGGATTGACATGCTCTACAACCGTGGTTTTGCTAAGAAAGATGTAGTGTCGTAATCTCTGGACTGCATGAACAGTCACAAGGGCCAATTTATCCACGTGAGAATACCTTAGTTCAACGTCTACTAGGTTTCGACTGAGATAATAGATAACATGCTCTTAGAGCATATCGTCTTCCTGAACCAAGACCATACCAATCGTCTCTTGAGACACGGCCACATAAAGCAAAAAATCTCTCCCATAGTCGGGTGGACTAAGAAGAGGGGCCGATACCAAGGCTTTCTTAAGAGCATCGAAAGACTGCTGGGATCACTCATCCCAAATAAAAGGGGTGTCTTTCTTCAATAATTACATGAAACCTTTTGTAAGACTGGCATAGTTCACAACGAAACAACGTAAGAAATTTCCTTGCCCTTGGAGGCTCTGAAGTTGAACTAAAGTACGCGGGGGAGGTAACCGAAGTATTTCCTCAACCTTCAACGGATCAAATCTAATACCCTCCTTTGAGACTATAAACCCTAGAAGGCGAGGTCAATTTTCACGCAGAAGATGCACTTATTCAGATTCAAATGAATATTATAATGACGACATCTCTCAAAAACAAGACGGAGGTGGCCTGGATGATCCACTCTCTTACGAGAGTGAGCAACAAGATTGTCAAGGTAAGCTTCCACTGTACACTTAAGATCGTGAAAAGCATAGGTCATGGCCCACTGAAACGTATCTCCGACGTTTTTAAGGCCGAAGGGAACTTTTCGGTATGCGAAAGTACCCCAAGGACATATAAATGCAGTTTTATGTTGATCCTTAGGTTTGATTTGGATATGATTATAGCCCGAAAATCCGTCCATAAATGAGAATACTTCGCTTCCTACACACTCATCCAAGATTTGATCTATGAATGGGGTGGGGAAGTTATCTTTAGGATATGCTTTATTCAGATCGCGAAAGTCATGCACGCATGGATTGTTCCCTACTTCTTATCCACAGGAACGGGGTTGGATACCCATTCGGTAAGGGGAACTAGGTAGATGAAACCAGCCTTGAGCAGTTTCTCTACGTCTGCCTTAATGGCGGCTGCCTTCCTAGGATTAACAACAAGAAGCCGTTGTCGAATAGGCTTAACATGGGGGTAAGTCTTAATCTCATATTCAACAATACTGGGGTCAATACCTGGCATCTCGTCGTATGACCAGGAAAACACATGCCGAAACTCTTTGAATAAATCAGTGTAAATATGGATTTCCTCAGGGGAACAATCAACATTGATGTATACATTTTCAAATTTTTCGGGAGTACGAGAAATGTTGATCGGGATAGTAGGGGAAATATTAGCCATATTTACCTCCGCGTAAATGCCATGCGACTCCAAATGAACCACAGGGTGACCAACTTTCTCGGCTAGAGTCGATCGAAACTCATCTTGCTCAATAAGATCAAGGTTGGGAAGGAAATAAGATCTATGATGGAGGTTGTCACGTCCCCACCGACCTACCTGGCCGACTAGAGACCATGATCCATTTTTTTTCTCCAAAAACCATTGACTGAGTGCCCATACACACAGTCTGGAAAACTTGAATAGGCAATCCGCATCTCGAAATCCACAACCCGCAATTATGGATTCGGGATTGTGGAAATCCCAAATATGAAATTGTGTACTCGACGATCCCGAAACCCGAAACCCGAAAACAATGGATCCCGCAACCCGAAAACAACTGATCTCATAACTCGCAACCTGAATCCCACGATTTCGGATTCAGAATTGTCGAAATCCCCAATGCCTAGTTTTCGAACTAGGAGATCCCGCAACCCGAAACCCGAAACCCACAATTTCGGATTCGGAAATGCGGAAATCCCCAACGCATAACTTTCGAACTTGGAGATCCCGCAACCCGAAACCTGCAATTTCAGATTCGGAAATGTAGAAATCCTGTCTCTGCAAGGCAATATCCTCAAATCTTCTAAGGGGCATATCTCCTTCCTCCAACATCCAAAGGGGCAAGGTTGGTACCGTTGGAAAGATCTTGGAGAGCTCTATCCAATGGTAAAATCTCCTTGATCAGGTGAGGCATCTAACCTTCTCATTTCCTTCTCTGAAGTTTTGCCTGTAACTCCCCTTAGACACTTCAAACCTTCAACCTGCTAAAATATTTCATTCCATTTGACTTCTTGTGGCTTCCTGAAACCACTTCCGAGGCTCTCTTCCTTCTCAAGAGTCAGGTATAAATATACATCTCCTTCACAGGTTAGTTATGCATAAACATTAATCACAAACATGTAAAATGAAACGCTATCATTCATTATAACATGTAAAATGCATCAAGCAGATTTAACCAACACATCTATCATATGCAATAATTACCAGGCATTAAACTCATGCAATATAAGATGTACATACAACAGTGAACTCAACCTCTTACTCATGCCTATACATAACTGCATAATAATCAATTCATTTAACAAGTATTCATAATTCCAAAAGAGACATGAACAACCATTCCATCACAATGAACAACATCACCATATAACATAATACTTATCTTTCAATTCCGAAGCAACTGGCTAAGTGAGAGCAACGTTCCACCCAACCTTAGATCTCTGTCCAGCCTATATTATTTCAGTTGAGAGATCACCTCCGAGCTGGGTAGTGTATCCACTAAGGAGGGCTAATAGGTTCTCTCACAGTCAAGATTCCATTCTCAGGCTAAACTGGTCTGCAGTTGGGTTTATCAAGCATTCCAGGGCACCTACCCATGCTAAGCCAACCTATAGGGGTTTATCAAGAAATCAGAGGCAACAATAAAGGAATTGCTAATCCAGTGAGCTCATCCACAAAGCTGCAGGCATCTCAACACTCAGTTGACCTGGCACCCACAATACCTGCCACATCCAACACAAGGAGACCTACTGCACCATCAGACATTCTCTCAAGGCATCTTCCCTTCCAGTGCTATTCTAGGATGGGCATAGAAAGGTCCAGTCGCTAGTTCATTGAGACTATAGCCTTCACTGGGTTTATCAAGCAACCCAACTTTCTCCCACAGTTCAACAACTGATTCGTTACTAGGCTTGGGGTTTCCTCACGACCGCTCTACCAATACCACTCTGCAACATCTTCTATCAATACCACCCTATCCCTGCAGCTGGGGTTTACACACAGGGTGGTTACGACTATCAATTCTCCGGCCTTTCTAACACACAGGAAGCATGAATAACCTCAGGTTTTCCTTCTCCGGATTGGTTTGGTGCATACAGGAAATACAGGAATGATTTCTCTGCGAGTGTCGATGGCTCGTGACAATGGCAAGATGCGTGAGTGAGTGAATAGTGAGGAATATCTGTATGAATGCCTGAATGAATCCCCTTCCCAGATAGTCAAACAGGTTCAGCGAGTTCCCCCAGGCGATTGAGTGTCTTTGTGCACAAGTAATCAGAGCCATGCCCTGCCATACGAAATCGCAGGCATGCTCCATACTCTAGCAACCTCATCCATTAGGGTTCTCAACCACCCACTGTAGTGGCATTAATGTTATCAGGGAGTTCAAACGGGTTCCCAGTCAGACATGTGGCAATATGGGCAACCAATCCCAAACCCCCTCACCTCTCCCTAGTGGATACACGTGGCCCTTTCTCATTCGTTTCCTCCTTAGCCAACTTCTTGGTTATTTTATTCATTCAATAGTAATTACATCATTTACATTTCTTCATGGCTTAGTCAGCCCATGAATAATCAACTGTCCAAATACTTGTTTAAGCAATAAACTTAAACATCCCCTAGTGGGGCCTTGGCCTTGAGCTCCACGCTAGGAAAACATACATCACATGCATACAATATTTACATTAAAAGTTAATATATTCTGAGGGTCAAAATGGGGTATTACAATCCCCTCCCCCTTAGAATAACACCGTCCTCGGTGTTCCAATACTTAGGAATACATATATCGTTTACACGTCCAAAATTTTCAAAATTTTTGCAGATCTGCCCTGCATTCTATCCTTTACTTTGAACTTTCAGGACCAAGTCCTTTGGCTTCCACAAACTGCTCCTGCTGGTTCTGACCTTCCAGCTCATCCACAAGTTTGAAAGCCTTATGACTGCTACCCTCTTGATGTTCCTTTGTTGTGAAGTTGCGGAGGCAATGATTCCCTCCACATTTCCAACATTTCACTGGCTGCTTTATCTTTTCCAGCTCAATTTCCTTTGACTCTTCCCACCTGGGACGTTTCTTAATGGACTGATTGGATGAATGTTTCCTCATTGATCCATTGTCCTTTCCTTGGTTGATGTTTCCAGAATTATTTGTACTTGTCTTTGCAGATAAACAGAGTCCTGCAAAACCTTATGGTTCATCTCATTCTGCTGCTCTTGTAGCTTGAGCAGTTTTCCAATATTTTCTTGGGTCTTGGCAATTGTTTGAAGAAGAGTTTCCACCAAATCCATTAGTTTTTTGTTTGTTGCCATGGAAATGTACACAGTTGACCACACTTTTCTTACTAGCAACACTTGCTTGTATCTGCTGCAACCAATCGCTTCAATTTCTTGCCGGTGAAATACATCATTGCAATTTCTATTAGGCCAAGCATAATATAAACATTAAGATCAGTCAATTCATTGCCCCATTGACATGTGTAGTCCATGCTTTACCCATGAGACTTTCACACTTTCCATGCTTGCCCACATACACATGAATTCCTTCATGTTCATCCATTCACAGGAAATTCATTAATTCAACATTCACAGTTATTTCAAGCAATTAACACAATTATTTCAAGTCATGACATGCATCAAACCATTTCTTGTTTTTATAAATGCATCAATAAAAAGGAAAGAGAGAGCAGTAAGAGTTTTCTCCTCTTCGTCTTGTTCCACTCTGGAACCCACACCACCACTGTGGTTTTCATACTCCTAGCCTCTTTCACTTCAACGTGAATGCTTGACCTGCCCATCCTGGCTATGACACTTAGTGTCTATGGTCTATTCTAGACCTCTCAACCATGGAGTCCCTCCACATGGTTTGTTTACAACTCTTGGCTGCTAGGACCCACATAGTCCCACTAGCACCATCTTTCATTACTTCTCATGCTAAGCTCTTTAGGTCGGTCACATGTCCAAATGCATCCCTAGAATGCCTTCATAGTCCTTGCTTCCAACAATACCTACACTCAAATATTGAATCAGTTCACATGTTTAGTTTATTTTCATAGGGTTTATCTCTAAACAAGAGTTTAGGAAATCATAACCAAATCATATACACATGTATATTCATAAGCAAGAAGCTGCAAGATAACCAAATACTTATCTGTATTGTGTGTTTCCTCTCTGGTCCACAGGGTCCTGCTTTGCTTTGCAAGCCTTGAGATAGCCTATGGACTTAGATGTTCGGTCAGCATGCAGGCTGCTCCACAACATCAAATAATTAATGTCCAACCAGTACACCTTCACGCCGCCTTGGAAGGAAACTTCACCATGACCATTTTTAGGTCAAGGCTCTATTATGGAGCCATAGGCATATAACAACCATTTCATCAAAATCACCACAACCTCCACAACATCCTTTCATACACATCAACCCTTCCACCACAACCCCTCACAACAACTTTTTACCTTGCTTCTTTAGTGTGCAACACCAAATTGCATCTGTTTAAGCTGACAGCACAAGTAGTATAGGAAAACTCATTAGCGTTGTTGCTCTAAAATTGTAACCATAATTCATAGCAATCATTATCAAGTATTGAAACACTAGGAATGCGTCCACTCCCTAGGGTGTAGTCAATATTGAAAACCCTATCATGACCCGACATTGGGGAAGTGTGCACCCCTTTTTGATGTGAGCCATGTAGGCCCTACTCATACTCAAGCAGTCTGCCATAATGGAAATAAAATCAAAACATCCTCTGCATATTGACTCTAACAATTAGACATGCATATTCTTAGCTAGGGTCACAGAACACTTATCCACTTGCAAATGTAGCCTTTCTTCATTAATGAGAAATGGGGCTCATTCTCTGAGTTGACAGTCCCTCGGTTTGCCATCCCAACTCCTTTTGATGTTACATAACCCTCATATGTCTTACTGACATAATCTTCACCATCTCACTCATATTGTTTACTAATCATGCAGTGCAGATGGGACATTATCAAAATATCCAATGGCATTTCACCCGAAACCCATTTCTAAGATATGGGATCCTTCCCATGAAGTTTAGCTTCTGCAGGCCCTCTCTCATGGTCTTATTGCAATGTGTCTTCCTGGCACACTTATTAAATAGCCAAATATTCAGTAGCATTTAACAATAAATTTCAAATTTGATTGTTTCATAACCAATCAATGGCACTAAGAATTAAATTCAATATGAATTTTCAATTATGTTTACTGCATAAATCAATTTGCTTAGTCATGAGGCTATCCTTATACTGTTTGTCTCTTGTAAGTGGCACCACTTTTCCCTTTAGGATGTTATGCTTGGTAGCATAACATGAACATCCACTTACAACATGACTTTCTGGCACAATTCTATGTAAGCCAACGATGATTAGCAATTATCAGCAAATTCTCAAATTTGAAATCTACAAGTCCAAATTAACAACCTGTTCTGCACATAAACTATTTTCACAGCCACGAGATCCTTCTCATGAGGTTTGTCTCTTTCACATTGTAGATTCAAGCCTTCATCATGGACTTACCCACCTTGCCATGCCCAGAACAATCTACCTGAAATCTGAAACTTCAATCAGCCAAACGCTTTGTAAGTTTCTATGCATATAATATTTCATTGTTGCAACAGTCACTGAAGCATTTTTTAGAATTGTAACTCTCCAGAATTCAAACAGTTTCAGCTGTTAACATATCAATATCACCAAAACTTATTTACTTCTCATGAATCATTATCATACTAAAATTGCAAGGTACATTCACATCATTTATGCAATTTAAATGAAACTTTAGATACTCATTATTTCACAGTCATATAATTTATACAACTCTGCCCTTCCACAGAGCATTCCGATTGTTGATGTATATGTAACTTCGGAATGTATTTCACCCATGTATTTCATATATGTATTTTGTACTCCTATAGATATGGCATTATTCCTCTATACGGAAGTGTTTGTATTCCTATAGAGATGTTATTATTCCTCTATACAGAAGTGTTGTCATTTATATTGTAAGTGACGTAACTTATACTTGATGGGTTATTAGACCACCTTGTTGGGGTCGGCCCTGTATAAGTCATGTGGGTCGAAGGGTTATTAGAAAACCCTATTGGGGGTCGGCTATGAGGGTCAAAGGGTTATTAGACCACCAAGTGTGGGGTCGGCCATGTGGGTCAAAGGGTTATTAGACCACCAAGTGTGGGGTCGGCCCGGATTAAGTTAACCATGGGTTAAGCTAGACATGTAGGCCCCATTAGTTTATTGGGCAAGACAGAACAAGTATAAATAGAGATTGGGAAGATCTCTATTTGATCATTCATTCACACACTTCTCTCATTCAAAAAGTGGCACACTTATGAGGAGGAGGCTCTACTGCTAGGAGAAGACTATCTCTTGTATTCTGGTTGTATCATTGCTCTATCTATCTCTAAGGAAGTTATTGGGGTTTTTCACCTTTATAGTTTTCCCCAAGTAAACTCTATGTCTATTGTGTGCTTGCATTATTGTGTCCATGATTGATATGCTGTACATGTTGTTCTCTCAGTTAATATCCCAGATCAGATTGAAGTAAATTCTGAAAATTTAACATGGTATCAAAGCCAGGTTGAAAGAAGGCATGATATGGCATGTATGACACTTGTTGCACTTACGATGCTAGGGCTTGATATAGCAAAAACCAATCATCGTATCACTTTCTCTATAAATCCATTTTGGCGAAGTTTTCGGATTTGAAATTGTTATAGGGCTAATCTAAGATCCCCATGTACCTTTTGTCCAAAGGAAAACCTCTAATTCGTTCTACTTTGTGATTTATGATCTGTATAATATAGGGTTTCTGCCTCTTCCAGATCTCAGTCATAAACAGGTGACCTTGGAAAAAATGTCATAACTTGGGCTAGGAATCTCAAAAGAATTTTCGTAAAAAGTGACAGGTAGTACACAGACTGTACTATCTCAAAAAACGTTTTCAGAAGCCGAAGTTGAACCAGTGACACGTGGCACGTCGTACAAGTCCGCTCTCCCGTTTTATCCCATAAACAGGTCACGTTGTGACACTTGGCATAACTCTCTCTCAGAGAATCCAATTGAGGTCAGACTTGTCGCGATGGAAAGATGACAGGTCAGGCTACCACAGAAAGAGTTTTCAGTCCCCGTGGATCGAAAAGTGCGGAGTTAAACCAGAAACAATCAGGTACATATTTATGTCAAAACATAATTATTTTTTAGCACCTTCATTCATGGCTTCCGGAATTTAGGGTTTCGAAAAAAGTTGAAATTTTTGTAATCGGAGACTACGAATGAATGCTACTCATCAAAATAGAAATTTAGAGACCAAGATCATAATTTTTGGTTGAGCAGAAAATCGGGGCTTGATCAGAGCCTAGTTTGGGACTTTGATTGGAAAAGTGGAAAATTAGGGCTTCTGCAAAACTGAGAATTTTTGAAATCTGTGACCACGGCTGGAAGCTCTTAAAAAAAATAGAAGCTTAGAGCTTTGGATCAAACCTTTTGATTGGGAAAAAGAGTGGGCTTTAGCAAACCCTAGTTCGGGGTCATGTCCAACGAATCCAGAAGTTTCAAAGGCAAAATTGAGGAGTGAAAATTTGCAGTTTTCAAATTTTGAATATACCAGCTTGATCGGCTCATAAAGGCGCATATTTCTATCCTTTCGGAAGCTTGAAATTCAAAGTTTGAATTTTTGGGGTTTCTCTGACAAACCCTAATCCAGCTCCAGGTCCAGTTCTTGCAAATCAAGTGGATTGGGTTAATCCTAGAATAAGATGGATTGGTCACCTACATAAGTGAAGAAGTTCCTGTCTCAGAGGGAGATGAGGTGAAGGCCTTCCATAAGAAGATTACAAGCAATCTTGACAGATATGGCTTACAAGTATGTTTTGAATTTTTTTCATGGTTAAGTTTATGATATGTTTTCATATCATTACAGTACAATCTTGATTAATTACTAGACTTGTCGTATCACCTTAATAGAAGATATTCATTGATTAAGGTTTTGACACTTATGATTGTACTAATGCATTTTGTTGTTGTATGAGGTTTATGTTGTTCGCTAACATAAAAGGTAC
The DNA here is from genome assembly GCA_027924585.1 of Larix kaempferi. Classification (NCBI taxonomy): domain Eukaryota; kingdom Viridiplantae; phylum Streptophyta; class Pinopsida; order Pinales; family Pinaceae; genus Larix; species Larix kaempferi. The sequence continues at coordinate 21,393,151 of BSBM01000066.1, read as the reverse complement.
ACCAAGAAAGACAAATCATGTTCTACTTCAAGAACATATGATCATGGTGACATGAAGACAAAGATTCATCCATTGTCATGGATCACATAGAAGATCTACTTACGAGGTATGTATAACTTGGTTCTACAATGGTTAACTTTTGAGACATGCAGGTTACTAGCACAAGTCACTGAAGAGAACCAGAAGACATTATGCAGGTAGGTTAGACATAACTAGATAGCATGCTAATCCAGGTATGTTTTTCCTATATCAAGCTAGAATCCTACCTTGTGTCAGGATCTTATACTGTTGTGTTGTTGATAATGATTATTCATGAAGTCATAGGTTTGAATAGTCATGGTTGTATGCATATTATGTTTCTTACCATAATTGATGATATGACTAATCGGAAGAATCATGAAGTTATAGGTTTGAGTAATCACGGGTGTATGTATTGATGATTTAACTAATCAGAAGAGTCCTATGATCAAATAAGAATATGCATGAGTAAAAGAAGACTTCCCTGAAACCTTGAATACTAATGTTTATTATCTGTGAATGATCATGACTATACATGTTTAAGATTATTGTGTTTTGATAGTATTAAGATTATACTAATAAATGTGTGATTATGTATGAGACCTCAAGGATAACACAATGATGATACTAATAAGCATGCATAGTGATTAAGGATGGATATAAGTTCAAGAACAGGTAATCCAGGAAGAAAAGATCAAGAGGGAGCACACTCCAGTTGTTTCTGCAAGAAAGCAAAGGAGCACACTTCAGTAGTTTCTGCAAGGATGCATATATTCAGAGGGAGTTGACCACTTCTCACAATCCACATCAGAATGGAGTTGCAAAGATTCAGAGGGAGTCCACCCAGCAACCAAACAAAGATAAGTATTTGAATTGTCATTTCTTACATAATGTTATTCAATGATGTATATGCTTATGTTCCTAGAATTAGGTTGTGTATTATGCATATTAGAATAGTTGCATTGATGAACAGTATACTACTAATATACATGGGTAAGTGGCCTATGGCACTGTACAACATTCCATTGCTACTTATCTAGAATGAAACCTCTTTGCTGACATGTTAGGAGTTGTGCACACTCTTAACAATGTTCTGGTAGAGATTGGAAGACATCTAGAAAGTTACGGAATATGGATAAATGTTGTATTGAAGCATTGGCTAAGATAATTGCATGACTGTATGACATATTTCTTTATGTGTAAGAATTTGTTTTGAAAAATATGAGATGTTTTATAATCATGCAATTTAACTTGTTGTGTAGGAAAGATCGTATACCATCACCTACAAAAGAAGGAAAACAACATTTGTTCAACAACAAAGTTATCTATTGAAAATATTGAAGATATTGAAGTTCCCAGGATCTGGGAATAATGCCATGATCGAGGAGTATCAGTCGATCATGAAGGTGTTTGGGATGCAGTCCCAAAGGGTAGTCTGTAGTGACTTCCAAGAGGATCTACAAGATCAAGCATGCTGCAGGTGGTAGCATAGAAACTTTTGCTCCTGTAGCCAGATACACTTCCGTTAGATCCGTACTTGCTTTGGCTGCAGTGATGAAGTGGAAGATACACCAGATGGATTTCAAGACAGCCTTCTTAAATGGTGTAGTTGAAGAAGAAGTGTATGTGGAGAAGCCACTTGGTTCTGAGACACATGACATAGATTCATATATGTGCAGAACTTGGTATGGTAGGATAGACAACTTTCTATCCAGTTTGGGCTTTACCAAGAGTAAAGCGGATTCCAACCTTTACTACAAGGTTGAGGAAGGCAATCCAGTGATACTACTATTGTATGTGGATGACCTGTTTGTAACAAGTGAGGATAGATTGATTGCTGACATGCAGTGGAAGCTTGCTGCCGAGTTCGAGATGAAGAACTTGGGGATGATGCACTATTTGTTTTTGGCATGGAGGTGTGGCAGAGTGCAGATGGAATCTTCCTTGGACAAGGGAACTATGCAGTAGAGATCTTGAAGAGGTTTGGGATGATCGACTGCAAGTCTATGGCCACACCTATGGCATCGAACCTGAAACTTCTGTGTGATGCTCCATCTGATCCAGTTGATGTCACGATGTATCGTCAGATGATTGGGTCCTTGATGTACCTGACGAACACGAGACCAGATATTTTCTTTGCGGTGAACACATTGAGCTAGTTCCTGACGGATCCGAGGAGTGTTCACCTAGTTGCTGTAAAGCATATTCTGAGGTACCTGAACGATACAGTTGATTATGGGCTCAAGTATGATGTGAATCAAAAGTTTAACCTGCAGGGTTATGTTGATCTAGATTGGGCAGGCAGTGCTGCAGATAGGAAGAGCACATCTGGGTGCTGCTTCAGTATGGGATCAGGTGTGATCTCTTGGTTTAGCAGGAAGTAGTCCTGCGTAGCACTGAGTACAGCTGAAGCAGAGTATGTTGCGACGAATGAGCAGGTTGCAGATGTATTGACTAAGCCATTGGCCAAAGTGCAGTTTGAGTACTTCAGAGAGAGGCTTGGTGCACTTCAGATCGAGGTTCCTTCCAAAGGGAAGTGATGAGTCCGGAAGATGCAGATGCACATGAGATTTTCTGACATGGTTGATGTATTCTCCCTTGGTCGTGATGTAATTGCTGAGCCATTTTTCACATGGTGGTAGATGTGTTCTCCCATGGTGAAAAAGTAAGGGCTGGAGCCTTCCCCGAATGGTGGTAGATGTGTTCTCCCATGTCGGTGGTGTAAGTGTTGGATGATGTGCATCTGGGATGTGCTTCGTGGACAATGAGATGATCTGAAGAGGACGATGCTATGATGATCAAGAGGATCATGGATGATGAGCATCAGGACGATGCTCCAGTTACTACTCTGTATATGTATATGCATCATGTTGGATGCTTGTTATGATCAGTTGGATCATTGCATCATGTTGGATGCTTTTTATGATCAGTTGGATCATTTATGTATATATGCATCATGTTGGATGCTGGATATGATCAGTTGGATCATTTATGTATGTATGCATCATGTTGGATGCTGGATATGATCAGTTGGATAATTTGTATGTATTTTGTATATGCATCATGTTGGATGCTTGGACCATGTATCTGGATATGTATCAGGTGGATACCGTGTATGATCAGGTAGATCAGGTATGTTGATATATATCAGTTAGATGCATTGTGTGGATCATGTATCTATGTATGTATCAGGTGGATACATTGTATGATCAGGTGGATCATGTATGATGATATGTATCAGGTAGATACTTGGTATGCATCAGGTGGATGCATTGTATGATCAGGATGATCATGATGACGAGCTTCAGGATGTTGCTCCAGATGATATGTACCAGGATGGTATAGTGATGATGATCAGTATGATCATGAGCATCAGGATGATGCTTCGTGCAATGATGATCCGTTGGATCATGAGTATCAGGTTGATACTTGGAGGTCGGAGATGATATGTGGCAGGTTGTGCAAATAGCATGTAATCAGTCCTCAGATATCCGATAGGTTGAGCTGTGTGCTTGTAATCAGTCCTGGGATGAGGTATTGATATGTAGTATGTAATCAGTCCTCGGATATTCGATAGGTTGAGCTGTGTGCTTGTAATTAGTCCTGGGATGAGGTATTAATACGAAGACATGTAATCAGTCTTGGAGATCCGATAGGTTGAGCTGTGTGCTCGTAATAAGTCCTGGGATGCTCTTTAGAGATCTTGTCGGTCGTGCTGTGGCACATAAATGTTCTTGAGATGTTCTTTAAAGGTATTGTCTATTCACATGTAATCAATCCTGGAGATCCGAGAGGTTGAGCTATGTGCTCCTAATAAGTCCTGGGATGCTCTTTAGAGATCTTGCCGATCGTGTTGTGGCACATATATGTTCCTGGGATGCTCTTTAAAGGTATTGTGAAGGAGATGCATGTAATCAGTCCTGAGGAGATCTTGTCGGTCGTGCTTAGGCACATAAATGTTCCTGGGATACTCTTGTCAGGTATTGCAACCGCACTTAAAATTATCCCTGAGAGACCACCTCTATCAGACCGTTCGCACAGATGATGAAGACCTGCAGGTGGTGGGCCTACATCCAGTATGAAAAAGGACTGGCTCTGTAGAAATTCCTATGACGAGTAGATTCAGAGATTGATTGAGATAGCAGTAGCAGTGACGATGACGATGATTCGAGGATGATGATTCCCTGATGATGATCCAGAGAAGAAGACTTGTGCTCGCAGACCTGTGTCAAGGAATACCTTCCTAGTTAAGAGGGAGTGTTGATGTATATGTAACTTCGGAATGTGTTTCACCCATGTATTTCATATATGTATTTTGTAATCCTATAGAGATGGCATTATTCCTCTATACGGAAGTGTTTGTATTCCTATAGAGATGTTATTATTCCTCTATACGGAAGTGTCATCATTTATATTGTAAGTGTCATAACTTATACTTGATGGGTTATTAGACCACCTTGTTGGGGTTGGCCCTATATAAGTCATGTGGGTCGAAGAGTTATTAGACCACCCTATTGGGGGTCAGCCATGTGGTTCAAAGGGTTATTAGACCACCAAGTGTGGGGTCGGCCCAGATTAAGTTAACCATGGGTTAAGCTAGACATGTAGGCCCCATTAGTTTATTGGGGAGGACAAAACAAGTATAAATAGAGATCGGGAGATCTCTATTTGATCATTCATTCACACACTTCTCTCATTCGGAAAGTGGTGCACTTATGAGGAGGAGGCTCTGTTGCTAGGAGAAGACTATCTCTTGTATTTTGGTTGTATCATTGCTCTATCTATCTCTGAGGAAGTTATTGGGGTTTTTCACCTTTATGGTTTTCCCCAAGTAAACTTTGTGTCTATTGTGTGCTTGCATTATTGTGTCCATGATTGATATGTTGTAGATTTGCTGTACATGTTGTTCTCTCAGTTAATATCCCAAATCAGATTGAAGTAAATTCTGAAAATTTAACACTGACAGCCCATTGATCATGATTGCCCTCTTCATGCACTTACTATTCTGCATTCATAACAGCCCATGAAATGATCCTATAATTATCATTAATTCATCATCTCATTCATTATTTAGTTTGAAATAACACATGCACCATCCTTATGCATTCATGCAATGCATCACAACATGTGCACCCACACTTATGCATGCATATTTACAACATTTACTCAAACTTTTCATATGCATCCACTCAATGCATAACTACAATATTTATAAAATCTCTTAATGCATATCCACTCAATGCTACCTTGTATTGATTCGTGAATATTATGCATTCAAACATATTATGGCATAACCATGACTACCTCATATAGGATGCATTACCATAATCAAGACCATCAGTCCTCACTTGTTTTGGTTATTAAACTCATAACCAACATACACATGGCATGATATATTTTTATATGAATGCAGTCTAAATTTCTAAACAAGCACATGGTATGAGACCTCTTTCCTTCATCACTCCATGTTCCACCACACGATGGCAATATAGCATTCACATGAACGCATTTCAACTCTAAATGCATACCATTTTATGATTACTAAATATGGTTCAATGGATTCTTACCTAATCCCTCTTTCAACACATATGCAATCATTATAATTAAACCATTACCTATATGGATCCCATTTACACCTTTGATGTTACCTGATTAGTTGGTCTCTTACAGAGGATTACAGAATTTTTCCACCATCAAAAGTAGGAGGCCTTGCCTTCCTAAATTCACCCTGTGAAATACCTCTGTGCTTCTTACACATTCTCACCCAATACATCATCTTCTGACCCAAATGGGTCCTGCGCATCATTTAGAGTAACCATCCTTACACCGTTCTACGCGTTGCCCTGTGACACAATTTGTCTTATAGCTATTGCTAACTCATGGCGCATTTCTCGACCAAAATTCATACACGGTCCCGCCGAAACAACTCCTAGTGCTGCAACTGAAGCTCTGATACCACTCTGTCACATCCCCACCGACCTACCTAGCTGACTGGAGACCATGATCCATTTTTTTTTCTCCAAAAACCATTGACTAAGTTCCCATACACATAGTTTGGAAAACTTGAATCCGCAATCCGCATCCCGAAATCCGCAACCCATAATTACGGATTCGGAATTGCGGAAATCCCAAATATGAAATTGTGTACTTAGTGATCCCGAAACCCGAATCTTGAAAACAACGGATATCACAACCCAAAAACAACTGATCCCGCAACTCGCAACCTGAATCTCGTGATTTCGGATTTGGAATTGCGGAAATCCCCAATGCCTAGTTTTCAAACTTGGAGATCCCGCAACCCGAAACCTGAAACTCAAAACCCGAAACCTGAAACCCGCAATTTCGGATTCAAAAATGCAGAAATCCTGTCTCTGCAAGGCAATTATCTTCAAACCTTCTAAGGGGCATATCTCCTTCCTCCAGCATCCAAAGGGGCAAGGTTGGTATCGTTGGAAAGCTCTTGAAGAGCTCTATCCAATGGTAGAATCCCCTTGATCAGGTGAGGCATCTGACCTTCTCATTTCCTTCTTTGAAGTTTTTCCTGTAACTCCCCTTAGACACTTCAAACCGTCAACCTCCTAAGATCTTTCATTCCATCTGACTTCTTGTGGCTTCCTGAAACCACTTCCGAGGCTCTCTTCCTTCTCAAGAGTCAGGTGTAAATATACATCTCCTTCACAGGTTAGTTATGCATAAACATTCATCACAAATAGTGAAATGCTATCATTCATTATAACATGTAAAATGCATCAAGCAGATTTAACCAACACATCTATCATATGCAAGAATTACAAGGCATTAAACTCATGCAATATAAGATGTACATACAACAGTGAACTCAACCTCTTACTCAGGCCTATACATGACTGCATATCAATCAATTCATTTAACAAGTATTCATAATTCCAAAAGAGACATGAAAAACCATTCCATCAAAATGAACAACATCACCATAGAATACTTATCTTTCAATTCCGAAGCAACTAGCTAAGTGAGAGCAACGTTCCACCCAACCTTAGATCTCTGTCCAGCCTATATTATTTCAGCTAAGAGATCACCCCCGAGCTGGGCAGTGTATCCACAAAGGAGGGCTAATAGGTTCTCTCACAGTCAAGACTCCATTCTCAGGCTAAACCGGTCTGCAGTTGGGTTTATCAAGCATTCCAGGGAACCTACCCATGCTAATCCAACCTATAGGGTTTTATTAAGCAATCAAGGGCAACAAGAAAGGCATTGCTAAGCCAGTGAGGTCATCCACAGAGCTGCAGGCATCTCAACACTCAGTTGACCTGGCACCCACAATACCTACCACATCCAACACAAGGAGACCTACTGCACCATCACACAGTCTCTCAAGGCATCTTCCCTTCCAGTGCTATTCCAGGATGGGCATAGAAATGTCTAGTCGCTAGTTCATTGAGACTATAGCCTTCACTGGGTTTATCAAGCAACCGAAATTTCTCCCACAGTTCAACAACTGATTCGTTACTAGGCTTGGGGTTTCCTCACGGCCGCTCTGTCAATACCACTCTGCAACATCTTCTATCAATACCACTTTGTCCCTGCAATTGGGGTTTACACACAGGGTGGTTACATCCTTTCTAACACACATGAAGCACGAATAACCTCAGGTTTTCCCTCTCTAGATTGGTTTGGTGCATACAGGAAATACAGGAACGATTTCTCTGCGAGGGTCGATGGCTCATGACAATGGCAAGATGCGTGAGTGAGTGAATAGTGAGGAATATTTGTATGAATGCCTGAATGAATCCCCTTCCCGGATAGTCAAACAGGTTCAACGAGTTCCCCCAAGCGATTGAGTGTCTTTTTGCACAAGTAATCAGAGCCATGCCCTGCCATACGAAATTGTAGGCATGCTCCATACTCCAGCGACCTCAGCCATCAGGGTTCTCAACCACCCACTGCAGTGGCATTAATGTCAGCAAGGAGTTCAAACAGGTTCGCAATCAGGCATGTGGCAATATGGGCAACAATCCCAAACCCCCTCACCTCTCCCTAGTGGATACATGTGGCCCTTCCTCATTCGTTGCCTCCTTAACCAGCTTCTTGGTTATTTTATTCATTTAGTAGTAATTACATCATTTACATTTTTTCATGGCTTAGTCAGCCCATGAATAACCAACCGTCCAAATACTTGCGTAAGCAATAAACTTAAACACCCCCTAGTGGGTCCTTGGCCTTGAGCTCCACACTAGGAAAACATACATCACATGTATACAATATATACATTAAAAGTTAATATATCCTAAGGGTCAAAATTGGGTATTACAAAGGTCTTCCCAAGGCTTTTCCTTGCCGTTCATGGCCTCAATAATGGCTTCATCCGAAGGTAAAGTATCATTAAGGCAGTCATGTGAACAAGACGAGTCAACTACCCATGCAGGCAGCATAACAGGATCTTCTTCCTCTGTCCCTGAAGAAGAGAGATTAGCGTCTATAATGACTTGTTGAATATCACGATAAGCAAGCTTAGCTGCAGACAATGGCATTGCCATTCCGATGTGCGTAGAGTCTCCTGATGAGGAACTCGTGGAAGGTAGAGTCCACGGATCACTAAAGGACGAGGTCTGGAATGGTACAGGACTCGACGATGAAGGAGCATCATTGGAGATGGTTCCTATAAAGGAGATTGGTGTAGGAAAATCAAAAGATCCCATCAAGGAGGAATATAAGCCTACACCAATATTCTCAGCTGTCGGCTGAGAATTTTCGATCTGAGGGACCATAGGTCCCTGGGATTCTACGGGATTGGAACTACTAAAGGATAGTTGTTTGATCGACATAATCTTGCATTCATGAGGAAAGCAGATAAATCTAGAAAACGAGGATACGATCGCTTTCATAGCGTAGATCCAATTCCGACCCAGTAAAATGTTATAGTCAAGGGGAGCATCGACCACCTTGACCTCTATCAGCACAGACTTCCCACCCAAGGGGACCTCAAGGGAGGGTATAATACCATGCGGCCTGAAAGAACGATCGTCAAATGCAGTAAGCATGGTCATGGACTTCGACAATGGAGGAGAGCCAATAGCCTTCCAACAAGATAAATACATCACTGAAGTTGAAGCGCCTTCGTCAACGACGGTACGCTTAACGATCATCTCTAAACACCTTACATGAAATTGGAAAGCCACATGATAGGGAAACTGAGGCTGAAAATCAGTAGTCTCAAAGTTGATAACATTCGAGTTATAAGGATCGAGGACTCCCAAAGCACATAGCATGGTGTTCCTTTGCGAAGGACAAGCCTGAAGGACCTCGAGAGTTGAAATATCACACAGGGTTTGGCCCAGATCATACATAATCGAGTAGTTATGGGCGACTCGGGGATTAGGATTATGTGCCAAGTGCTTGAGGACACCTTTTGGTATCTGCGATGTAGCGTTGGGATTCTTGATATGCAATGGAGTCTCGGGTGGTGGGGGATCATTCCCCAAAGAAGGTTATGGAGCTCCATAATCACTCAAGCGAGTAGCAACAAAAACCTCATATTTGACCATGCTTACGCATCGAAAACTGTCGTCATGGGTAGAAGAAGTCGAAGTTTCAGTAGTCCCATGACCGGTGGCAGAAGCACTAGAAGCCATATTCTGATGATGAGGAAGGGGATTCATTAGCACAGCTAGTTTCTATGCGATGTGCTTCGATGCTTCCTCCATATGAGGACACAAATGTGTGAGGTGATCCTGAGAGAAAAGTTTACAAGGAAACTTCGCCTTACGTTTAGGGTTGCGGTCCCCACCAGCATTTTCGCCATCCTGAGGAGGGTTGGTGTTTATTTTCTTATTCTTATTGTTCCCACCCCTGTGGTTATTCTTCCCATGCTTTTTCCCAGCAGGCTGCTGGTTACTGGATGGGTTTGACGATTGTATAGAATGTACATCAGATGATTGGGTGGAAACGGACAAGGCGGGAGCCTGTCCAGGAGTAGATTGGTTAATATACATGTTTTTCATCTGATTCATAACCATATCTACGGAACGAGCACTTGCAAAACCAACAATGCCATCGGCATGCGATCCAAGAGCGGGCTTGGAATCATGTCTTGATGGCGGTGTGTTAGGTATAATGTCATATAGAATTCCAGACTGAGCATAGACCAGGTCTAACTGTTGGGCTCTAAAGATGGCTTGTTCCTCAGTCATAATTCCAGACAATGAAACATCCTTCGAAATATAAGGGAGTAGAGACCTGATGAACCCTTCTAGGAGAAACTCTGGAGGAATGTTGGCTTTTACTAACCTCTTCCATCGACGTACTCTTGAATGTGATCAGAAATAAGCCTGGCTTTACCTTGGCGGAAGGTGGACAAGATTTCAGTACCAGTGTCGTAATGAACCGACAACTGAAAGTGGTCGAGAAAAACCAAAGCCAAATCGTTGAAATCTTATATGTGCCCCCAGGCAAATTGACATACCAGTTTGCGGTAGCCCCCATAAGGGTGCATTGAAATAGCCTCAAACAGATGGAATTGTGGTTTAAGGAGTTCGAGGAGCACCATAGATGGAATGTGGTGACTTGATCACGTGGATTCTCACCCTTATTCCCTTCAAAATTTGGAACATCGGAAGGGAGCTTGGTGGGGACTGGGGGCCATGTATAGTTATGACACACCGGATCATTCGTGAGATTAGAAAGATCAGGCAAGTTCAACCTACAAGGAACGGGAGCTGAGGCTGCGAAGCTTGAGTATAAGCTCACGAGAGAGACTGATTTTACGAAACCGAGGATGAGACCGTGGACACCGAGGTCGACACCTGAGGTGCCGAAAAACTTTGGTAAAACCCATGGCCTTGACCAATAGAATAATATGCTCCTCCCACCTGACCCGTATAAGGATACACATGCACGTGCATAGAATGGGATCCATATGGGTAATGGAATAAGGGTCGAAACTGACTGAATATTATGAAAGTTACCTCCATATGAATGGGGTCCCATATAATCACTTGATGCGGAAAAACCAGTCAATTAAGGGCCATAAGAAAATGGTATGTTCCCACCCTAAGGACCAGAAGAACTAGGAGGAGGATTCAAAATCATATAAGCATTCGTGGGCACAGGCACATGCATAGAGGCATACAGGTTAACGGATGAGATATAGGTCGTAGATCCGATGCCTACCATGAAACCTCCACTCGAGAAAGGATTCACACTAACAACAGGGGCTGACGAAGGAGGAGGCCATCCTACAACATTCGGAGAAGAGGGAGGGATGTGACCACTCCCGAACTGATAAGTAGTAAAAAGGGGCATAGTGCCCCAACCCCAACACTAGAGCGAGCGTGACTATCATATAGGGAGGGAGTAGCACTCGACATAATGCAGGATATACCAAATGTAAAAGGATCTGAGGTCATGGAGATGGATGCAAAACCACTACCTGACACACTCGTAGATGAACCATACGGATGACCTAATGACCATGTATCATCAAACGTGTCCTACTAGTGGGCTGGGATGTCCCAAACCCATGAGGAGTGATGTGTGATGAACCCACCTCTCGTCCAGTCCTCAGAGAGTATGTGTAAGGAGGGGAAGTTCTCTTCGTGCCAGCGGACGGAGTCACTGGGACTCCCAATGTGCCAGATGCAGAACTCATAGTGGGAGCTCTCTGAAGCTCATGCGATGTGAATAAAGGACCAGCGATAGTCCTCCAATGTCTCTTGTGAAGAGACTATAACGAATCGCTAGCTGGAAAACCATCCAACCGACGAGATCGACGGAGAGCCAGATCTCGATCCACGATGAACTCAAAGAGTCAACAAATAAGCATCTCCTAACGACCTACTAAAACGTCACAGAGGACACACCTAAAAGAAGCTACAACCAAAATGCACACAACAGGGGACTAGATCAAGGGACCTCCCGACAATACAGTCGGTATGTCGCTCCTAGCAGAGGCCTGAGACTCCCAAACTATAACCGGAGGTAACATAATCAGTTATAAGGGACCTCAGACTTCAATGTGTAAACACAATGTCATGTCTGACCCCTATCTGATTCAGGACACCCACAGAATAACCATTGCAAATTCTCTATGCGATACCTAGGTAAGGAAACTAAGGTCACCACGTATAGCCACTGCTCAGGTGAACAGTCACAAGTGGGATCCGCCGTATGGGCAGGGTAGCTAAGCCCGAAACTCAAAAGGTTCAAATCCCTCAAGAGTCCCCAGATACAAACAAATCTATTAGAACAACAGGATTGCAGAGCAACAACAATAAACAAGATGCGAATACAAATTACACAAACACATTACAAGAGAGACACCAATATATCGTGGTTCACCCAAGATGGGATACATCCACACTGAAATTGCTAGTCCTTATTATTATACCATCCAACAAATGAAGGGATACAATCTGCAGCACATCCGCTGCACTTCTTCTTCACTATCTCACAGTCTCTCTTCCACGATCTCATAGATCTTTACAATGCATAATACCTAATACATCAACCCTAGCCGTCTTACAATGTCTTTATTTTAAAGGGGAAATACAATGGGAAAATACCACGGGTTACCCAAAACCATGGGCCCGCAATTTGTTGGTGCAAAAACAACCCTGCACTCCCCCGGACCCCCTGTTGCGCGTGCCGTGATCATAACCAAACCTGGGGTACAAACACGCCTGAATCATCATCTATGAGACTAGAAGATCAGGCTCCACAACCAACAAAATATTGGATATATCTCCCACATTCAACAAGTATTGGAGGGCTATCTCCGTAACTTACCTCCTGTGACCTCGTGCTTAACTCTGATGTAAGTAGAGCATCCTGAGAACACCGATATATACCATGGGTTTCACCACTCCCTGGTCAAACACATAATGTTTGTTTGATAGTCTTGGATTGTTTATTCCCACAGGTTCCATTCGAAGACTCTACAACCTATACTTGTTGGCGCGCCCTAGAAAATAAAAAGCGTTCTAATCAATTTTAATTAAGCGTTAATTTTATTGGTTGTGCTTACTCAAAGGAATATGGCCGTGAAACTAGTGATATGAAATGACTTAATAATATGCACACCTGAAAACACTAGATTCGTCTTCCAATAGAAAAATGTATGCCACTAAATGAAAGTCAAACCAAAGTCTCTTCTTTAGAAATAAAATGTAATCTCTCTACAATATTTCATGCCCATTCAAACCCTATTGAAGTCACAAGCACTCAGATGCAAAATGCAAGTACAAAAAACTTTTTTTTTTTGTATTTTCAATATAAATAAATGAAAATGCAACTAGAATCAATACTTTTCAGAAAAAGAATGCAGAGAATGCAATGCAGATAGCCCAACAAACCCCAAAAAGCAAGACTCAACTAATTTAAAAAAAAAAATAGCTACAAAACAAATTTCTAAAAAAACAAAGAAAGAGGAGCTTCTAGTCATTAAAAAGGAAAGAGACAGTCAAGATGCAGGCCCAACAAGACTCAAGAACACCCAGAACTCACCCAACATCAACCAAACACCATAAACAAGGCTAAAATGGATATGTACGCGACTGTTCAGTGAACAATTGCGTATGTACGTAGGATGGTTAATTAACAGTCGCGTACGCGTACAGGGCAGGATAGGTGAACAAAAATGAGTCAAAAGGCCAAGAAACTCAGGATTTTTTCTATATAAAGCCAAACAATCTACCAGCGACACAAAAACCCAAAATAACAATGAACCAAAACAAGGAAAAATTGACCAAAAGACCCCAAACAGAGGCTTCTCCCCAACGGAGTTGCCAATTCTGTTACTGAGAAAAAATTCCTATGGCTTGGGGTAGACCACAACATATAGATGAACCCAAGAAATCAACTCATTTCCCAATGTATGCTATATAAATGTAAATGCTGATAAACAAAATACATGACCTACCTCAACCAGACATCTGATGAAGAATTCCGTTGAGATTTCGAATCACAACACTTGAACCTACAACTTAGTCTCAACAATAAACACAAACAAGTGCATATGATATATAAAAGAGATCAGCATATACAATAGCATAATCCATGATATATATAAGCAAATGTACCCAATGATAATAAATGATCATTCACAATATAGATGGATGAGAAAATGAGTATTTCTATTGATATGAACAAGAAGTACAAGATACAACCTCCTGTCACTCATCCAAACCAAGAACTAGGTCCCTCCACTTGTGCCTCCACCACTTCAATCCCCCATACAATGGAAAAATTATGAGTAAAAGAGTAAATCCTTCACAAGATATGAAAGAGTTTGGGAGGTGAACATAAATGGTTCACAACAATTGGGATCAATGGATGTAGACTCAAGCAATGGAAATATTTCAATAGAGTTTCAATGCTCCTCTCTTTCTCCTCCCTCCATGCATCACAATACCTCAATATATAACCCTCCAAAGGCAAGTGAAAGGTCGAATCGAGTCATTTCAAGATACATGGAAGGCCAAAGATCACAATGGCCTCTTTTTGGAGTGAAAAATAGAGATTTTACTCTCATTTACCAAAAAGGTCGATGTACGCAGGTTGTAGTGATGCAAGCTGCGTGTACGTGAGTTGTACTGAAGTAGCTCACGTATAGGAGGAAAAATAGGGAAAAATGGGTTGAAGGAGAACCAAAATATGGTTTTGATTCTACAGATGGGTAATGGAGGTCAATGAGTTCTAATGCTCACAAGGTGGAAAAATACGGTGTAACTGGACTGGCTCAGGTACAATCTCCTGGTGGTTCTTGTTATTATGTTACTTTTATTGATGTTGCAACTAGAAAAACTTGGGTTTATTGCATTAGACAGAAATCTGATGTGTTTTCTACTTTTAAGAAATGGAAAGATTTGGTTGAGAATGAAACAGGAAAAAGGTTGAAGTGTCTCAGATATGATAATGGAGGTGAATACTATGGCAAAGAGTTTGATAGTTATTGTTCATACCATGGGATTAGTAGAGAGAAGGCAATCCCATGAACACCACAAGAAAATGATGTGTTAGAAATGATGAACAGAACAATCATGGAGTGTGCAAGGAGTATGAGATTGCATGCAATGTTACCCTTACAGTTTTGGGCAGATGTTGTAGATACTGTTATTTACTTAATAAACAAAGGTTCTTCAAGTGCTTTGGATGGTGGTATTCCAGAGGAGTCATGGACAGGTAAAAAGGTAAACTACTATTTTTTATAACTTTTGGTTGTGAAGCATTTGTCCATATTAATAAAGAAAATAGAACAAAGCTTGAGGCTGAATCCAAGAAATGTACCTTTATTGGATACGGGGCTGATGATTTTGGTTATCGCTTATGGAATTATGAAAATAGAAAAATCATTAGGAGTAGAGATGTGGTATTCAATGAAAAGGTCATGTATAAATATCAATTGTAGGGAAATAAACAAAAAAATGAAAACATAGAGTACACAATGCCTGATGAAATAAAAGAAAATGAAGTTCCAAAGGTGTCGGAAAATCAAGAACATCAGCAGGTACCTCAAACTCCTGCAAGTGTTAGAATATCTACCAGGTTAAGTAGACCCCCTAAACGATTCTCTCCTTTATTGTATTATTTATTGATGATTAATTCTGGTGAACCAGAATGTTATGAAGAAACACGGTAGGTGGAAACTAGAAAGAAGTGGGAGCAAGGCATGGATGAAGAGATGGACTCATTGGTAAGAAACTAGACTTAGGATTTGGTTCATTTTCCTGCTGGTAATGTTAATATATTTGTAACTTCAGAATGTATTCACTTGTATATTTTATATTGTATTTGTATTTTATTATTGTACCTCCAACGAAGATGTTTATTCCTCCGGTCGGAGAAGTCATTATTGTACTTGGGTCATGTAAAGTCATTGAGGTGAATCCTCCCATGTAAGTCGGGGCATTAGTTCCCCTATAGTCATTTGTATTGGGGTGTTTAAGTCCCCTAAAGGAGTCGGACCAGTCAACTTTAGTTGAGGCCGACTTGTCAAGTGGTAAAGGTAAAGTGAAAGGTAAAGTATACTATAGAGAGATAAGCTCTCTATTTATTCACTCACTCACATTCACACACTCACTCACTTCACATTAGTGAGAGAGAGGAGGAGTTCACACAATCATCTACTTGTTTTGGGGTTTTGTATTATTGCTCATTCTATCTCTGAGCAAGTTGCGAGGTTTTCTCCTTTATGGTTTCCCTGGTGAAATGCTTTGTGTCTCTTGTCTCTTGTGTTTTATTTGATGTACATTGTATTCTCTTAGTTAAGATCCTAGATCATATTGAATTAAATTGATGAAAAATTAACATGGTATCAGAGCTATCTTGAGGGAAGGCAATGTATGGAATTTACGACACTTGTTTCACTTGCGACAATTTGAAAGCTAGGGCTTTGTATAGAAAAACCTAGTCATCGTGGAACTTTTGATATAAATAAATTTTGGAGAAGGTTCAGGATCTGAAACTTGGACAGGCCGAAGATGAAATTTTCCTGTACCTCGTGTCTGAGTTTCAGCCTCAGATTCATTGTACTTTCTGAGATATGATCCGTACAAGTTAGGGTTTCTGCCTCTTCCATAATGAAGCCCTAAACAAGTGACCTAGGTAAAAAGGTCATATATCGGGCTAGGAAGATCCAAATGGAATTCCATAAAAAGTGACAGTTAGGGAACAGAATTTGTTTTCACAGGTTTGAGTTTCAGAGGCCTAAGTTGCAATAGTGACATGTGGCACTCCGTACAAGTTCGTTATGTTGTTTCATCCTTAAACAGGTCATGTTGGGAAACTGAGGATATCACTTTGATGGAGAATCCAATGAAGCTAAAACCTGTGGGGTTGAAAATATGATAGGTCATGCTACCAAAGGTCGAAGTTTCAAACCCTGAGGATCTGAAATTTAATAGATACACCGGAAACAATACGGCAAATCTGAAATGGCTCAACGGAGGAAATCAAAGAAGAGGAGGAAGAAGCTCTTGCTTAGGGTTTTCAGTTTTTAGGTATGGAAGGACCTGATACAATGTTGAAGACACCTAATGCAACATTGGAAACTTTGAAATGGATTTGGAATCCATTCATCATAGATATTAATCCTCCATCAAAATGTTGTGGGGGGAAGGAGATTGAAAATTAGGGTTTCCAAGTAAGAAGAAACCCTAGCAAAGTTGGGAGACTCATAGGGCAGTAATGAAGGATGTCTAAATGGAACTGATATTGTATCATATTAGTACCATGAACCTATATAATATGTTTACAAGTGATCTACCTTGGATGGTTAGGGTTTTACCCTTATAGAGAAGACTACAAGCAATCTCTACAGGTATGACTTGATGAGATACAAGTATGTTTTGAAATCTGTTTCATGATTAAGTTCATGATATGTTTGTCTTCATATTATTGAGCTTAGTACCATCATGATTAATTTTAGATTGTATGATCACCTTAGTAAAAGTATGAATGCATGTGGATAATAGAAGACATTCATTGATTAGGGTTATGACACTTATGATTGTACTAATGCATTGTGGTGTTGTATGAGGATGATGTTGTCCGCTAACATGAAAGGTACATCAAGAAAGACAAATCAAGTTCTAGATCAAGAATATATGAACATGGTGACATGAAGACAAAGACTCATCCATATTCATTGATCGTATAGAATCTCTACTTACGAGGTATGTATAATTTGGTTCTACATTGCTTAACTTATGAGATATGCAGGTTACTAGCACAAGGTCTCTAAATCATTAAAGAGAACAAAGAAGACATTGTTTGGGTATGTTAGATGTAATTGACAAGCATGATAATCCAGGTATGTTTTCCTATATTGAGTTAGAATCCTACCTTGTGTTAGGATCTTATATAAGTATACTTTTGTATGATTGATAATGATTATTCATGAAGTTATAAGTTTGAGTAATCATGGGTTTATGCATATTATGCTTATTACTTTGATTAATAATATGACAAACTAGAAGAGTCCTATGGTCAAATAAGAATATGCATGAGTAAAAGAAGTACTCCCTGAAACCTTGAATACTAACGCTTGTGATAAATTACCTATGTATGAAATGATCATGACCATACATGTTAAGATTATAGGATTATAATGTTTTGATAGTATTGAGATGATACTAATGAATGTATGATTATGTATGAGATCTTGAGGATGACATAATGATGAAACTAATGCACACTTAAGCATGCATAGTGGTCCAGGATGGATCGAATTTCAAAGACATATAATCATGATGCTATCACAAAGGGAAAATAGAGATCAAGAGGGAGCACACTCCAGTAGTTCCTGCAAGGAAGCAAAGATTGAGAGGGATTCCACCCAACAACCAAACAAAGATAAGTATTTGAATTGTCATTTATTGTATATATGATTACTTAAATGATGTTTTTCATTCATGTACATACTTATGTTCCTAGATTTAGGATGTATATTATGCATGTTAGAAAAGTTGCATTAATGAACAAGATACTACTAATATGCAAGTAATGGGTAAGTGGCCTATGGTACTGTACAACACTCCATTGCTACTTATCTAGATTGAAACCTCTTTGTTGACATGTTGGAGTAGTGCACACTCTTAACAATGTTCTGGTAGAGATGGAAGGCATCTAGAAAGTTACAGGATATGGATAAATGTTGTATTGAAGCATTGGCTAAGATAATTGCATGATTGTATGACTTATATTTTTATGCGTAAAAATTTGTTCTGAAAACTATGAGATTTTTCTAATCATGCAATTGAACTTGAATTGTAGGAAAGATCGTATGCATAATAGGTTATCATTGAAATGTCAACATGATTTGATAATTATTAAGTGTTACTAATCATGTAATTGAATTTGATTTGTAAGAAAGATTGTGTGATATGATCTACAAAAGAAGGATGATGAACACTTGTTCTGAAGAACAAGTGATGACTGTTCAACAAGAAGACTTACAAATCAAACATACTATAGAAGTACAAAGTATGGCTCATGGCTAGAGGATTCTCTTTGAAAGAGGGAGAGGATCATGGCGAGATGTTTGCTCCAATGGCTAGACACACTTCCAGAGATAGATTACACCCATGGATGACAAGACCGTTCTCTTGAATGGTGTAATTGAAAAATAAGTGCATATAGAGCAAACTCCCAGGATTCGATAGAGAATCACATGATTGAAGAAGGATTTGTATGGGTTCAACAGGTACCCAAGATCGATAGTCATTTGATGAGATTGATGATCACTACTAGTGATGCGGATTTCAACCTTTGTGACAAGGTTGAATATGGTTTCCATATACAGATGGATGCAAGAAGGAACTCACCATAGAGTTCGAGTGATCTTGAGGCTCATATCAATAGACCCATCTGACGGGAGATGGTATGGATAGATATGCAGAAGATCACTCAATGCAGAGTGTGAATGATGTTCAGTCATAGAGTGAGGACAATACTCAGATATAGAAAAATCCACTTCAGAGGGAGTAGATCTCAGAGTTAAACAATCTTGGCATGATTCTTGTGATTAGATATGTGGCAAAGATCATATGATATTTTTCCTTAGTCAAGGAAAATGTGAAGTAGAGATCTGGGTATGATGCACTATTTTCTAGGCATGGAGGTGTCGCAGAGTGTGGATGGAATCTTCCTTGGACAAAGGAAGTATGCAATAGAGATCCTGAAGAGGTTCGAGATGATGGATTGCAAGGCCATGGCCACACCTATGGAATCAAACATGAAGCTATTGAAGTCGGTTGATGCCATGATGTATCGTCAGATGATTGGGTCCTTGATGTACCTGATGAATACGGGACCAGATATTTGCTTTTTTGTGAACACATTAAGCCAGTTCCTGATGGATCCGAGACATGTTCACTTGATTGCTGCAAAGCATATTCTGAGGTACCTGAAGGGTACGGTTGATTATGGGCTCAATTATGATGCAAACCAGAAGATTAACCTGGAGGGTTATGTTGATTCTGATTGGGCAGGCAGTGCCATTGATAGGAAGAGCACTTCAGGGTGCTGCTTCAATGTGGAATCAGGTGTGATCTCTTGGTTTAGAAGGAAGCAGTCCTACGTGGAACTGAGTATAGCCGAAGCAAAGTATGTCATAGCTTGTTTGTCTAGTTGTGAGGCAGTATGGATAAGGAAGCTACTATCTAATTTGTTTGATCTCCAATTGAACGCGACTTGTATACATTGCGACAACCAGAGTTGTGTGAAGTTGTCTAAGAACCCAGTGTTCCATGACAAGTCAAAGCACATTGAGATCAAGTACCACTGTATCAGGGATATGGTGCAGAGAGGAGCAGTGAAGCTCCAGTATTTAGCGACGGACGAGCAGATAGCCAATGTATTGACCAAGCCGCTGGCCAAAGTGAAGTTTGAATACTTCAGAGAGAAGCTTGGTGTACTTTAGATCGAGGTTCCCTCCAAGGGAAAGTGATGAGTCTGGAAGACGCAGATGCACATGGGATTTTCCGACATGGTGGTAGATGTGTTCTCCCATGGCCATAGATGTAATTGATGAGATTTTTTGACACGGTGGTAGATGTGTTTTCCCATGGTCGTTCATGTAATTGCTGGAGCCTTTCTCACATGGTGGTAGATGTGTTCTCCCATGGTGTAGATGTAAGGGCTGAAGCCATTTTTCACATGGTGGTAGATGTGTTCTCCCATGGTGAAAAATTAAGGGTTGGAGCCTTCCCTGAATGGTGGTAGATGTGTTCTCCCATGCCGGTGAGTGTAAGTGTTGTGTTATGTGCATCTAGGCTGTGCTCCATTAACGATGAGATGATCTGAAGATGATAAGGTGAGAGTAGGGTACATAATTTTTGCATAGGCATATAATCAGTACTGGGATGCTCTTTCAAGTTTTGCAGTAGCATATAATCAGTCCTGGGAGATCTTGCAGGTTTTGCAAGCGACATATAATCAGTCCTGGGATGCTCCTTCAGGTTTTACAGTGGCATATAATCAGTCCTGGGAGATCTTGCAAGTTTTGCAAGTGGCAAATAATCAATCCTGGGATGCTCCAGATTTTGTAGAGGCATATAATTATTCTTGGGAGATCTTGCAGGTTTTGTAGAGGCATATAATAAGTCTTGAGATGTACCTACTGGATGGCTTGCTCGTAGAGATGATGAAGACCTACATGGAGGCTAGGACTACATCCAACATGAAAAAGGGTTGGCTCTGTAGAATTTCCTATGATGAGAATATTGGAGATTGATGGTTGAGATAGCAGCAGTGATGATGATGATCCAGCTTTGATGATGATCCAGTGACGAAGACTTGTACTGATGAACTGTTTCAAGAGAATACCTTCCTAGTTAAGAGGGAGTGTTAATGTATTTGTAACTTCGAAATGTATTCACTTGTATATTTTATATTGTATTTGTATTTTATTATTGTACCTCCGATGGAGATGTTTATTCCTCCAATCAGAGAAGTCATTATTGTACTTGGGTCATGTAAAGTCATTGAGGTCAATCCTCCCATGTAAGTCCGGGCATTAGTTACCCTAGAGTCATTTGTATTGGGATGTTTAAGTCCCCTAAAGGAGTCGGCCCAGTCAACTTTAGTTGAGGCCGACTTGTCAAGACTCAAGTGGTAAAGGTAAAATAAAAGGTAAAGTATAAATAGAGAGCTAGGCTCTCTATTTATTCACTCACTCACATTCACACACTCACTCACTTCGCATTAGTGAGAGAGAGGAGGAGTTCGCACTAGTGGAGGAGGAGGAAGTTGCTGGAGATCATCTACTTGTTTTGGGTTTTTGTATTATTGCTCATTCTATCTCTGAGGAAGTTGCGGGGTTTTCTCCTTTATGGTTTCCTTGGTGAAATGCTTTGTGTCTCTTATCTCTTGTGTTTGATTTGTTGTGCATGTTATTCTCTCAGTTAATATCCTAGATCATATTGAATTAAATTGATGAAAAACTAACAGGTAAAAGAGCATTGCAGAATAAATGGGTTTACAGGTTGAAGGAAGAAGATGGAGGAAAGAAGCAGTACAAGGATAGACTTGTTGTAAAGGGGTTTGCACAGAAGAAAGGTATAGATTTTGGTGATATTTTCTCTTGTTGTTAAAATGACTTCAATTAAAACTATTTTAAGTCTAGTGGCAGTAGAATATTTTCATCTTGAACAGTTCGATATAGAAACAACCTTTCTCCATGGGTAAGAGGTCAAAGGGAAGGATAATTTGGTATGCAGGTTGACAAAAAGTTTCTATGATTTGAAGCAAGCTCCAAGGCAGTGGTATTTGAAATTTGACGGGTTTATGGAATAGCAAGCTTATAGTAGATGTCATTCTGACCAATGTGTTTATTTCAAGAAGCTAGATAATAGAAGATATATTATCTTGTTATTGTAAGTGGATGACATGCTTGTTGCAGGGTCTAACATGCAGGATATAAATGTGCTCAAAAGGAAGTTAGCTAATTCATTTGTGATAAAGGATTTGGGTGCTGCAAAACAATTCCTTGCTATGAGAATAACAAGAGACATGAAAAATCTCAAATTGACATTATCTCAGGATGATTACATACAAAAGGTGTTGGAGAGGTTTAGAATGCAGAATGCAAAACCAATTAGTACATCTTTGGCCAACCATTTCAAAATAAGTAAGGAGATGTGTCCCAAGACACAGTAAGAGATAGATAACATGTCCAAGGTTCCCTATTCATCAGCAGTTGGAAACTTGATGTATGCCATGGTGTGCACAAGACCAGATACTGCACATGCAGTGGGAGTTGTGAGCAGGTATATGATCAATCCAGGTAAAGAACATTAGAAGGCAATACAATGGATTCTTAGGTATTTGAGAGGTACTACCACTCATGCATTATGTTTTGGAGGTTTAGACATTGTTCTACATGGATATGTTGATGCAGATATGGTAGGTGATAAAAATAGTAGGATGAGCACCACAGGGTATGTCTTTACTATAGGTGGAACATCAGTAAGTTGGATTTCAAAACTACAAAAGGTTGTTGCACTTTCAACAACGGAAGCAGAGTATGTTGCTGCTACAGAGGCTAGTAAAGAGATGATTTGGGTACAGAGGTTCATGTAGGAATTGGGTAAGAAGCATGATAGTAACAGGTTGTACAGTGACAACCAGAGTTCCAGTCATCTTGCAAAGAACTCAACCTTCCATTCTAAGAGTAAACATATACAACTCAAGTACCATTTCATATAGTATGTTCTGGAAGATGAACTGTTGAAGATGGAAAAGATACACACTAGCCAGAATCCTACAGACATGTTGACAAAGGTAGTAACTAGAGAGAAACTAAGTTCTTGCTTGGTTTCAATTGTCCTTCAAGCATGAAGGTGAAGATGAGAAATTTGTCAGATCCAAGGTTTAGAGCATAGTCCAACAAGTGCAGCAGGGGTGGAGTTGTTGTGATTAGTCTCGAAGTGGGATATTGTTATTTGTGGAGCTTGATCTTCCTTATTCAAAGGTCATGTTTCAGCCTTGTCTGGATCCTAGCTCGTGACGATGGGGTTTCCCCCCAAAAATAGTCGCCATGGGGGGTCCAAGGGGGAGGGCCGACCACTTTTAGGAGACCCCCCTGGCAGGGGTTTGGGGCCAATGCCCCCTTAGCGAAAATTTCAAAAAAATACCTTGTAAAATGTTGTAATTTCATAGTCATGAATTGGTCAATAATGGGTGATTTATGGGCCCATGGTATTGGGTGTTCCATAGTATTTTCCCATGGAAATCTCTCTTTAAAAGGAAGGCATTGTAATATGGTTGTGTATTGTAGCATTATAAAGATGTCTGATTGTGTGAGAGAGATTGTGAGAGAGTGAAGAAGAAGTTGTAGTGGATGTGTTGCAGGTTGTATCCCTTCATTTGTTGGATGATATAATAATAAGGACTGGCAATTTTTGTGTGGACGTATCCCATCTCGGGTGAACCACGTTATACTGATGTCTCTCTTGTAATGTGTTTTAAGTGATTTATATTTGCATCTTGTTTATTTTTATTGCTTTGTGATCCTGGTTTTCTAACAGAATACATACTAAGGCTAACAATAAATTTATCAATTGTGTATGAACCTTCCTTGGAGATAATTATGGGCATTGTGTGGTAGTGGATGCCTAGTGTATGGTAGTCCATTGTTTTGCTCTGGAATAGGTATTGAGGAAGGGACCTCACTGCTTGGCTTGGAATTGGTTGAAGGCAATTTCTTGGAATTGGAAAGAAGAACCATGCTATTGGTGTAAAAATTGATGAATGCCAATCTATTATCATGGTGGGGGATTATTTTGTACACCTATCCATTGTTTTAGTAATCTTGATATTTCTACTTGTGAATTCAAAGTCCCAGCTTGAGAGTGGCACCTTGTTGAGATATTAATGAACAAGGAAACCTATGGGTGGGTGGAGCGTGCCTCACACGCAGTCAGTTTCCCAAGTCATCATTTATACGTATAAGTAATCGATGCTCTATTTTTGTTTCACTATTTTAATGAATTTCTATGAATTTGAAAGGTTGAAATGTGTCTTGTAGGATTTGAAATATTATTATTTTCTTTTAGAATGAACCCTGTAAATGAAGAGTTAAATTCGGCTTGTGTTTGGGTGTGAAATTGTACTAGTGCAATTCTGGTTTGAATACTAGGTATTTGTTTATGCTCTATACTAGAATGGGCTATTTTTTATTTCACAGTTAATAAGTGAAATGAATTGTCAAAGAAATCGAGTCATGTATTATTCATAGTTATGTATGTAATTGCATGTTATATCTAAAAAATGAATGCATGTAAATTGAATTATCAGGGAAATTGAGTTATGTGGAGATTAATTAAGTATGTATATAATTTGTATATTAATATACGAAATTTTGTGCTTGTAAATATTTTCTATGAAAACATATAAAAGGGAATTGGAATTTTTTTGTATTTCTGCTGTAGGTGTTCAAAATGTTTGGGAACATGTCTAAGGGCGGTCATCCTATGTGTTGAATCTGCATATGCAATTAGTAATTTGGGTTAATGTTGTTAACATTAATGTCATTTTTTTTATTCTGATATATTTGATGGAATTTTTTTCCAAAACTTGATTGAGTGTGGTGAAATGTTTATACCTGGACTAGTCATTTTTTGAGAAAAATGAAAATTCTTGTTTGTTCATTCAACGGAGCTAAAATAGCTTAGATGTTTTCTAGAGATTGACATTCATTAAATAATAAATCATGTGTGTATAAATAGATTGGAAGAGCAAATTGTTTCCTAGCTAGGTCAGTTTTTGTGCCTTACATTCGTTTTGAAGTAAACTAAAATTTGTAGAATGGTGATGCATTGAACTGTTGTTGTTTTGCTTTTTTCCACAACAAGATTGAGATTTTAATCCCAATTGTTATATCCTTCCTTTATTCCACCAATCGTATTTGGTATGTATGTCTAGAGCATGTGTATCTATTAGCACCCCACATTACATGGAAACTGTTGATTGTGTTATAGTGCCGTAATGTGGTATGTTACGCTACCACTACATAAATTCTGGTTCAATCTCCAAGAATATTGATTTTAGATATTACTACAATTTGAGGTATTCAATGTTTATATCACTACAATTTAGGATAAAGGATAAGATTGAAATCAACTTGTTTCATTACATAAGGTAAATGTATTTATATAACCAATACAAAAATGTTTTTAATACGTTGAATTTCATAATAAGTGTGTTTAGAGAGAAGTGCCCATGTTCTCGTGGTTAAATACGAGCATTTAAAGATATTTAAGCTCAATATTATTGGCATTAGAAGTCATGAGAGATGAAATTGTATAGTGGTAACAACAAGAGAAATCGTGGCATAAATGTTTCTTGGATATCTCATGGTATTTTTGGAATTGTTCCTATAACTATATAAGTTCTTATTCAATCTACGAGAGTATTGAGTTTAGATATGACTACAATTTCAGGGATTTAATATCTATATCACTACAATCTAAGATAAAGGATAAGATTCAAGGCAATTTGTTTAATTACTTGGTAAATTTCTTTATGCAACCAATATAAAAATTTGTTTAAGACACATTGAATTTCATAACAAGCGTCATTGGAGAGATTCAGAGTTCATTGTGTTTAAGACTTAGAGTTTAATGGTTGTGTTTTAGAATCATCTTTGAAGAAGCTAAAGACACTGAGTTTTAGAATCATCTTTGAAGAAGCTCTTGATATATTAATAAATATTCTATGCATGATATATTGAGCAAGAGTGCCCCCTAGAGCTAAATATAGTAATAAAAAAATGATGAGGCAAAGTGCAATTTGAATCATTGAGTATATGAATTGGTGAACAATGTGAATTGAAGAAAAATTGTAGCACGAATACCATAGTGGGTAAACAACAATTTGCAAGCAATGACCTTTGTTTTTTGCATTGATGGTATTTGGGATGGGAGAAGCATAAAGAAAAGTGTGAAATATTGGGATTGCAGAAGCATAAATAAAACACAAATACCCAAACTTGGAATAGATGAATTGGGAAAAAATATACATAATTTAGAGGGGAAAATTATTTACATCCAATTGGTAGGGTGAATTCTCTCCAAAAGAGGCAGTTGATGGGGTGAATCTTATCCATTGAATCAGGAGTCCACAGAATCGAGATCATGTTACAAGTTTGTCAAGTCGTTGTACATGGAGTTTGCGAGGAAGGAATGAGAGGGCACGAGGGGCATTTGCAAGTTTAAACATACTTTTCCATATCGTTCATGCAAAATCAATACATTGCACATGTCAAATGGACATGTCGATTTGTAACATAGAACATATTAACAATTCTATATGTATATAACTATAGAATTGCATATAATTGTTCAATGATTATAACTATAATATTAATGGGATTAACCAGAAGCCAAATATACCATGGAAAGGTTAGTTGTGGTCGTTTAACGTGTCATTATAGGTCCTAGATGCCTAGATGATGCCTTCGGGGACCAAGGCCTAGTTTTCCTCTATATACCATGTGCAAGGCCTTGAGACCCATACCTAGTGCTAAATAATTCTTAATGATGCCCATATCCCCACATGAAGGCCAAATATCCCCTTTACATATCTTCTATGGTGCTTCTATGTGCCATGCATGGAAATAGAGCCCTCGATGCTAGCTAATAAGCCGCATTCTTAAGCTTCTTCCATCTACCCTGGTTAATTTCTTAGCACTTTATAAGCCTATTTCTTAGAAACTCCTAATGTTAATCATATCCTCACTTAGAGCCAAGGATACCATTAGGATATTATGTATGGTAGTCTAAGGTGCTTCTCTTGGGTCTAGATGTCTAAAATATTTCTTTATGGTCTAAGGCATAAATATCCATCCATGAACTTGTCCAAAACTGCACGACCCATGCTTAGTACTAAAACTCTTCTAATGCATCCCATATCCTCTCTTAGATGACAAATATCCCCAAAAAAGGTCCTTTGTGGTGGTTCAAGGAATTGTTCGTGGCCCTCAAACCTTAGAATATACCTTTAGGGATTAAGGCCTAAGTTTCCTCCCCTAACAATGGTCAAAGTACAAAGACCTATAATAAGTTCTCAAAACCTACTAATGATGAACATATTTGAATTTAGAGCCAAACGATAATCTTGGGAGGTTAAGTGTGGTGGCTTATGGTGTTTTTCTTTGAAGTGGGCTGTGTGGAATCTTGCTTTATATTTTAGGGCTGATTTTAATCCCTTAACCATGTCTAGGGCCCCACAACCCATCGTTAGTGATCAAAACCTTCAAATGGTGCCTATATCATCACTCAAAGATAAATATCCCACAAAGTGGCAACGTGTGGTAGCTCAAGTCCTTATTCATGGCCTTGAGATTTAGAAGATACCTTTTATACTTGATGCCCTAGTTTCATGCTCTAGCCTTAGTCTAGTCCTCACTACCCATACATAGTTCACAAAAAACTAGAATGATTCCAATATTCTGAGTTAAAGGTGAAGGATCACCTTAGGAGTTCATGTGTGTTTGTTCTAGGAATTTTTATTGGCCTTGGATGTATACAATATTACTTAAGGGACTAATGCACATGTTCCCTCCCTTGACCATGTTGAGTGCACCATGAATGATACCTTGTGCTCAAAAATTCGTAATGGTGTCCATATCCCCCCCTATGGGGCCAATACATCCTCAAGAGGCCCTATGTTTTGTTTCAAGGATTCATTCTTGGGCTTGGATTCCTATAATATTCATTTAGGGCCTAAGGATCTATATATAGTGCTCAAAACTTCATAATATTGTTAATATCCTCTCTCAAAGGCCAAGGATATACTTTAGAGGTCATGTGTGGTGGATTGGGTCATCATCCTTGAATTTAATTCTTATAATATTCCTCTAGGGAATAATACTTATGTTTCCTCCTTCAACCATGCCCCATTTATAAGGCCTAGAGACTCATATCCAATATCAAGATTCAAAAACCTCCTAATGGCACCCATCTATGCATAAGGTCAAGGTTAAACTTGAGGGGTCCTATGTGGTGTTTGGAGCTGTTATTCATGACCATGGCTGCTTAGAATCTTTTGTTAGATCCTTATATACACATTCATTCAACAACCATTACAAAGGCCTTGATACCCATACCTTGTGCTCATAATATCCTACTAGCTTCCATATCCCCAATTGAAAGACAAGGATACCCTTAGGAGATGCTATGTTGAAGCTTAAGGAATCATTTAGATCCCTAGATGACCTAAAGATTCCTTTATGGTTAACAATTAACATTCCTCCCCAATATTGTTAAGGACCCCAAGACCTATAACTAGTGCTCAATAATTTCACAATTTCATTGATATCCACACTCATAGACCAATGGTAACCTTGGGAGGTTAGGTGTGGTGGTTCAAGGTATTGATCTTGGTCCTCGATGCCAAAAATATTCCTTTAGGGATTAAGGATTAAGATTCCCCCATAGATCATGTTAAGAACCCTAAGACCATACCTATTATTCAAATCCTTGTAAGGTCATGAATATTCCCACTCAAAGGTGAACAATATCCCAAGTAGGTTATGTGTGGCGGTTCAATGCATTGTTTTTGGTTTGAGGTGACTAGAATCATCCTTTAAGTCCTAAATCTTGGGTTTCCTTCCCTGGCCATATCAAGGCAATAAATACCCATTTTTAGTGTTAAAAACCTAAAAATGGCACCCTTATACCCATTCATAGGCCAAGGAAACCCTTAAGAGGTCATGTCTTGTAGTTTATGGCATCTATATTTACCCTAGATTCCTAGATACTTACTCTAAGACATAAGGACTAAGTTTCCTCCATGTATAGGGATATCAAACCCATACTTAGTCCTTAAAACCTCCCAATTCCCCCCATACCCCTGTTATAAGGATTCTGCTCCCTTGGAGAGGCCATGTGTGGTGGTTTAAAGTGTATGCATATTACATAATTCCTCTCATGTGAATTTATTTAGCCTATTTAAATTAGTGTATCAAAGTAAATTAGAGGGGAAAAGGGATAAGACCAATATAACACAACGAATTAAGGTCTTACGCTTTTCATGTTAGGCTTGAGTTTCATGACCCAAAGCTCAAGATTAGCTTCAACAAGGAGGGAGCACATGCATTTATAGCACAAGGAGGCCAACTCTAACCCAAGGGAATCAAACCAAATTAGAGAGAGGTATGGTTAGGTTTCATCATGGAGTATTAACTTAAATTATTGGAGTGGTGGATTAGTTAGGAGATTCCCTTTCCCATATTAGTGCCATGAGGATGAGTTACCAAAAATCAAGGAGTGGAGCATAAGGAGGGCACACTAGTCATGAGGGGTGAAAGAGTGGGTCCAATAGGATCATCAATGGCCTGTAAGCACAAAAATCGTGAACTCCAGCTAGATTTGGGGAGCAAGGGTGCACTTTTGGAGGTGGAAGCTAAAATCTAGCATTAGAGAAATTTCGAGGTCTAAAATGGGACTCCTAAGGAAAATTATAAAATAAGTGTAAATAATTAAATAATATTAGTATGCCTCATTAAATTTGGGAGGAAAAAATAAGAAAACTATTTTTTCAACTCGTATTTTCAACTTATCTCCCTGTATATTCACTCAAATTTTGAGTAGGAGAACTCGTTGGATGGGGAATTCAATTCCGCATCCAACGAGTACCCACGCAAGATACTTTTGATGGACATTGCTCCCCAAAAAATAATAAATACATGAAAAAACATGGTGATGATGTCATCATCACCTTTTTCATGTATTTCTTTTTTTTTAGGAGCAGAGTCCATCAAAAGTATGTCATGTGGATACTTGTTGGATGCAGAATTGAATTCCCCATCCAAAGAGTGCTCATGCTTGAAATTTGAGTGAATATACAGGGAGATAAGTTGAAAATATGAGTTGAAAGGGTAGTTTTTTCACTTTTCTACCTTTTACCTTTTTACCCAAAAATGGTGATTCATCCCCCATGGCTAACATCATCATATTTAATCCTATTGGTGATATTTGTTGTACAATATTATTGTTTTGAGCCTCATTCTTGACCTCAAAATTTCTCTAATGCTTACAACTCCTAGAATCTAGGGAGAGGGAACCTTAGTGCAAGTGGGGCCCACAAAAGAGTATATTTCATCCAATGAGGACACATTAGGAAAGGGGGGGGCACTGAGCCATGAATAAGGTGCAATAGTAACTCCATAGGCCAAAATAATAAAAAGTAGGGTCCGTTGTACAATGTTTGGGTGACCAACAACTCTAAAAGTAACCAAGGTATAAATATGAACTAGGATAAATAAAAACAAGTTCTAAAGTGCTAGGAATGTCCTCATTCCCCCTCACACTGTGGGGTCCATGGCCTCCCATACTCTTTTAGTTGTCTTTGTTGAGCTAGTTGTTTATTTAATTTAGTAACAACAACAACAATAATAATGCCAAAGTCCATAGTCATATTAATAAACAAATAATCACAAGTCTAGGGATTAACAAATGGGGTATTACACCCCCTCCCATTAAAACAATGCATCATCCTCGATGCATATTTATTACATACATGTCACAACACAAACTTTCAAAATATTTGAGGGTATGCTTTCCTCATAGCATATTCCAGTTCCCAAGTAGCATCCTCGGGATTATATGGATCCATTAGACCTTTACCTGCATGATTTCTTGATTCTGGAGCAGCTTGACCTTACTTCCCAAAATGGAAACAAGTTGTATTGGAAAATCCGCTTCTGGTTCCACCTGAATCACATTCCAATCAATCACATGATTAGCATCAGGTATATACTTTTTCAACAAAGAGACATAAAATACATTATGCACTTTTATGCAAGCAGGTAATGCAAGCTCATATGCAATGGGCCCTATCCTAGCTAGGATTTCAAAAGGTCCACTGTATCTAGCAACTAACTTGGAACAGCTCCCCAAGTTCAAGGAACTCTTCTTGGGCCTAACTTTCAAAAATACATGATATCCAACTTTAAATTGTCTATCAGTTCCATTTTGATCTACATAGATTTTATATCTATCTTGAGCTTCCTTCATATTCTGCTTGACCTTAACCATCTAATCCTCCATATCCTTCAATAGTTCTGGTCCAACAATGATTATGTCCGTTGGATTATCCCAACTAATAGGACTATTTCACTTTC
The DNA here is from genome assembly GCA_027924585.1 of Larix kaempferi. Taxonomy (NCBI): domain Eukaryota; kingdom Viridiplantae; phylum Streptophyta; class Pinopsida; order Pinales; family Pinaceae; genus Larix; species Larix kaempferi. The sequence goes on along the minus strand of BSBM01000066.1, from coordinate 21,361,533 downwards.
TTCCATACATAGTCTCGAAAGGACTCATCTTCATAGAGGCATGATATCCATTATTATATGCAAACTCTACCAAGTGTAAATAATCTTCCCTCTTGGATGGTTGATCTATCACATACATTCTTAAGATGTCTTCAATCATTTGATTAACTCTTCTGTCTAACCATATTTCTAAGGGTGATATGCTATACTCATATTCAAACTTGTGCCAAATCCTTTAAACAATCCTTTCCAAAAGTTAGATGTAATGTCTCCATTCAAATAAGTGCATAGTAAGACAATCCCATCAATCCTACTAGTTTCCTAGGTTGGATGGGCACATGTGGGATGGTAATAAGGAAGCTAATAAATGATATTTAGATATTAGAAGGTTTCAAGCATTTAATAAATATGGTGAATAAATAAATTCAAGAGAAATTCTAAGTGGCAAGTGGTTTTGGAGACATATGGAGGTGGTGGGACCCACACTAGCTTGATTTTTCAATGACACATGGTAGCTCTCTCTTGCCAATTCGAATTCATGGGAAGGTGAAAACTCTTGGGTGAGTTGGTAAGTCATAACACATGGCATTTAGCATCTTACATTGAAATGGGATGGAATAGTAACCTCCATGGAAGAGGAAGAGTCAAATTGGAGACTAGTGGACACTTGGGCTAGATTCCCTAGTTTTATGACAACAATAATGAAGCATCTATGACATTTATGACAAAATTCATACCTGACTTCTTACACCTGACCATTATGACATGTCAACCCCAAAAATAGGCTCAAGGAAGGAGCTTATGGAGTTGGGGGAAGCTAAAGAGACTCAAATTCAAATTTGGGAGAAGATGGAAGGTTGGAACTAGGAGACAAGTGGCAAATGAGGAATATTTTCTAAATGGAAATTTATTGAATCTATTGAGAGGATTTCGACCCCTTGAAGGCTAATGTTGGTTATAAAATGTAAAAATAAAGTATGAGAATGGATTTTGATGATTTGAGAAAAATTGCATTTGTGAAGAGAGAACTAGTGGATGACTTGTTTCTTGCCTTAGCCAATTTCGAGGGTGAAAGATTCCCATCCAAGTTGGTGTTTGGAGAGGCAACTCAAGTCTTTCATGGTGCTTTAATGGATTTTTATTTGCAGATAGCAGCTACAGGAAGTTTCATGGTTTGGTTTAGTGCAGCACTTTCTCTCCACCATTTCCAATTTTGAAGGCATATTCAGGATCCTTGAGGGATTGCGCTTTGGGTGAGATCTTGCACTCATTGGGAGAGATTCATATGATATTTTTCTGATTGTAATAGCTTCCTATACTCTTTTATTCATATTCAGGAACTCTCAGGTCGAAATACCCATTGACTGTATGCAAAATTATTGATTAATGAGCAAACAATGTCCATTTCCCCAATGCTTTGATGTATGACACTATAAGGTTGATTATTTCGAATGGATGGATGATTCTCTGATATATTTGTGATTTATATACTTCCATGGATATATTCTACAAGTTTAATGTGCTTTACTTGAGCATTTAAAGCATTTTTACTCAGTTTGTTTGTATTGAGAGATGAAATAGTGCCATTTCCCCAAGGGTCGATTTGGGGGTTTTTCCCGTTGAATGTGAGAGATTTAGAATAGTAGTAAAAATAAATTAATGGTGCATATGAGACCGTAATCACATACTTAACACATTACATACCTCTGTTCATAAATTCATGGGATTTTGGAGGCATTTGGAAGGCCATTTGCAGTGTTACCCTGGGGGGATTTGATGCACAAATTACTAGTCAAAATTACATATATTGATCAGAATACAAATCAAGTTTGTAGTAGTATTTGGAGGTCCATAAAACATCCATTAACCTAATATTCAAGTCTAAATACCATTCATACACTCCTAAAGAAGATTTGGGAGCATTTGGGTTGATTTGGAGGTCAAAACAGTAAAACTAGTCAAAGGTCGAAATTGGGGAAAAAGTGGAAAAATTGGCATTTTAATAAAATTTTGAAAAAGGGTCATTAAAAGTGGTATCAGAGCATGTTCTTGGCACCTGATGGTATTAACAAGAATCCAAACAAATAAACTACCACCATTTGAATCAGTAGTTGAAGAAGAGATAGTAGCAAAAAAATAGTTTTTTCTAAAACAATGGGTAGAGAGGAGGAGGAAAAATTAAGACATAAGGAGGAATTTATTGAAGCCTTAAAACCATGTTTTGAAGGAATTACCATGGTTATGCTAGATATGAATAAACAAATGATGAAAGGTTTCGAATTGTTGGGTAGCCAACTTTCAGGCAAAGGGATGATAGGAGATAATAGTGGTTCACACTCAGGGGAAAAGATGAAAGGGAATGAGCATATTTTCTCAAGTACATGACCTCATAATAGACCTGATGAATTTCAAAGCACACAAAGTCATACTGCACCTAAATTTCTCACACCCAAAGAAGAGCCCAATCTTGAATTGGATTACAAGAAACTAGTAAATGATTGGAATGATTTGAATGAAGAGTGTAAAAGAGGTGTACCACTCAGTGACTACATTGATGCTATGCAAAAGATTAAAAGGAAGGGAGACAATAGGAGTCCATTCCAAAACAAAGAATTGAATAGTGCTATTGGAAAAATGTCACTTCCTACTTTTGATGGTTCTTCTCAAAATTCTGCTAACACTTGGGTGCAAAAATTGGATGTATATTTTCAGCTGAATCCTATGTTGGAAGAGGATGCATTAAAAATGGTCATTTTGCATTTGGAAGGAGATGCCAATGAATGGTGGTTTCATGGGATGAAAACCTTGGGACATAATCAGGTTAAAACATATGGAGAATTTGTTGACAGGGTACTAGAAATATTTGAACAAAAAGATCCAGAATTGCCTTTCAAAGAACTAGCTCAATTGAAGCAAACTGGGTCCCCTACCGAATATATGTTGGACTTTCAAAAATTATCAGTCAAGGTGGCTGATGTATCTATGGGAAGATTAGTATTGTTTTTCACTGAAGGTTTGGCTGAACCCTTAAGAGGTTTGGTCAAAGCCCACAAGCCAACTACATTAAAAGATGCAATGAACTTGACTAGGGATCTCCAAAATGTGCTTCCTAGAACGAGATTTCCTCCTAAGCCTAGCTACAAATTTGAAAAGAAACCTTGGCAAAGGGATGGATATGATAAGAAACCTTGGAAAAGAGAGTCATTTGAGAGGAATAAAAAAGAGGGACTAAACAGGGATGAACTTAGAAAAAAGAAACTGTGCTTCACATGCTTCCAACCATGGACACCGGGGCACAAATGTACCAAAGGAAAGGCTCAATACATAGAAGTATTTTCTGATAATGAAGGGTATGATGGGGGAATGGATGAAGATGGACATATTTCAGATCAAGAAGAGGCATATGAGACAACAGTAGAAGAGGAAAGACAAGAAGAAAATCAGCCTTCATCGGACAAAGCAAGAATGGCAGTACTTTCAGTAGTACCTCGCTATCATACTATTTGATGCAAAGGTGTGGTACAAGGACAAAGAACTTCAGTTTTGGTAGATTGAAGAGCCACTCATAACTTCATTGGTGCAAAGATGGTAGAGAAAAGAAATATACCTATTGAACCATTTGATGGCTTCACAGTTGTTGTTCCCGGTCACAACACAATGCAATGCAAAACATAGGTTCCAAAGCTGCAAGTCACTGTAGGTAACTATACTTTTGTTGATAGTTTTTATGTGGTTGATGTTGTTGATACTAATGTGGTTTTGGGAGTGCAATGGCTGTATTCAATAGGAGAGCATACAGTAAATTATCAAATTCCTGAAATGAAATTCCAAGATTCAAAAGGAGTACAAAGAATTGTGAGAGGGCAACACACTTATCCAAATCAAGTAGTAACTTGCAATAGTATGAGATCTATATTGAAGCATGGGGATATAGAATGGGATGCTGAATGTCATATTACATCTCCCAAGACAGCTATAAATATTGTCAAACACCCAAAGGAGATAGAGAGACTTTTGCAAAAATATGAAAAGGCTTTTAGAGACCTTCCACATGGTAGGCTACCGGATAGGGGGGTTGAGCATAGTATTATTTTGGAGGAGGGTATTTCACCCATTCAAATACCACCTTATAGACATTCTAAAAAGTTCAGAGATGAGATTGAAAAAGATATCCAAGAACTCCTAGAGTTGGGATTCATTAGACCAAGCTCTAGCCCTTATGCTTCTTCAGTAGTGCTAGTGAAGAAAAAAGATGGAACATTGAGAATGTGCATAGATTTTAGAGCCTTGAACAAAAAGACTATCAAGAATAGGTATCCTATTCCTAGGATTGATGAGCTCATGGATGAGCTACATGGGGCCAAATACTTCTCAAAAATTGACCTTATATCAGGGTATCACCAAATTCGAATGAAAGATGAAGATGTGTAAAAGACCATTTTTCGATGTCATTTTGGCCACTTTGAATTTCTTGTCATGCCTTTTGGGTTAACTAATGCTCCAGCCACCTTTCAATCATGTATGAATAGGATATTTTGCAAAAAACTAAGAAGGTTTGTTCTGGTTTTCTTTGATGATATTCTCATTTACAGTAAAACATGGGAAGAGCATTTGCAACAGTTAGAGATTGTGTTGAAAATCTTGCAAGAAGAGTCCTTATTTGCTAAGTTATCAAAATGTGAGTTTGGGATGAAAGAACTACTGTATCTTGGGCACATTATTGGGCAAGAAGGAGTGAAGGTACACATGGAAAAAATCAGGTCTTTCTTGGAATGGCCATCACCAAAAAATATTACTGAATTGAGAGGCTTTATTGGCATATGCACCTACTACAAAAAATTTGTGAAAGGGTTCTCCAAGTTGACTTCTCCACTCACTGATTTGACTAAGAAGGATGCTTTCAAGTGGGATGAAGAGGCTGAAAAGGCCTTCCAAAAAATGAAAGAGGTAATGAGTAGTTGTCCCATACTTGAACTTCCTGATTTTACTAAACCTTTTGTTGTGGAATGTGATGCTTCAGGTGGAGGAATAGGGGCTGTCCTAAAGCAAGGACAACACCCCATAGCCTTTGAGAGCAGAAAGTTGCAGCCTCATGAAAAAATTTACTCTATCTATGATAAAGAAATGTTGGCCATTATGCATTCATTGGCCAAATTCAGACAATACTTGGTGGGAAGCAAGTTTGTGGTGAAAACTGACCACAATAGTCTAAGACACTTTCTCAACCAAAATGATCTAAATGAAAGGAAACAAAAGTGGGTAAGCAAGATTCAAGCTTATGATTTTGATATTGAATATGTCAAAGGAAAGAATAATATAGTAGCAGATGCTTTGTCAAGAAGGCCTTCTTTTTCTCTCATGGATATTGCCAAAGATTGGAAAAACATGCTACTAGTTGAATATGCCAAAGACAAATTTGCTTGTGATGTGTTGGATGGAATCAAAGGGGATGATAATTATAGGATTTTGAATGGGTTGATATATTATAAGGGAAGAATTTATTTAGTTCATAACTCCAAGCTCAAGTACGTAATTTTGCAAGAAGCACATGACTCCCCACTAGCGGGCCATCCGGGGATCTTCAAAACTTATAGATAGTTGAGGCAAAGATTTTTTTGGAAGGGGCCGAAGGAAGATGTTTAGAAGTATGTGAATGAATGTAAAGCATGTCAACAAAACAAATCAAAACTTACATGTCCAACCGGCCTATTACAACCATTACCCATTCCGGAGCAAAAATGGGACAGTATTTCCATGGATTTCATCACCGGATTGCCTAAATCCTTGGGTAAGGATTGCATCTATGTGGTAGTTGATAGGTTGAAAATTTTTTCTCATTTCTTTGATGTTACATCATCTTTTAGTGCTGCACAAGTGGCTGATATTTTTTTCAAAGAAATCTTCAGATTGCATGGGCTCCCCAAGAGCATTGTCAGTGATAGAGATAGTAGATTCATGGGTGCTTTTTGGCAAGAAATTTTTAGATTGGTAGGCACTCAATTGACTCCAAGTACCAACTATCATCCACAAACTGATAGACAAACAAAGAGGGTAAACCAATGGTTGGAAGGATACCTAAGAAACTATGTGGGAGGGCAGCAAAAAGCATGGAAAAAATGGCTACACTTGAGTGAGTTTTGCTACAACACCACTTATCATTTGTCAATAGGAATGTCTCCTTTCAAAGAATTATATGGTTATGATGCAATTACATTTTCTGACATTATATTTGGTGATAGTAGAGCCCCAAAGGCTAGAGATTGGGTGGAAGAGAGGCAAGAAATTTTAAAGCTCTTGAAAGACAATTTGCAGGTTGCTCAAAATCAGCAAAAACAATATGCTGATATTCATAGAGAAGAAAGAACCTTTCAAGTCAATGATTTAGTATATTTAAGGTTGCAGCCTTATAAACAAGCATCTCTCAAAAAGAATGGAGCAGAAAAATTAAAACCAAGGTACTATGGGCCATACAAGGTAGTGCGGAAGGTTGGAGAAGTAGCATATGAACTAGAACTTCCGAAAGGGAGTAAAATCCACAATGTATTTCATGTTTCTTGTCTCAAGAAAGATCTTGGTCAGCAAATCATCACTTTAGAAATACTTCCTCCTTTGGATGATGAAGGTCAGCTCACACTTGTTTCGGAAAAGATTTTGAAGACACGGGAAAGAAGGTTGAGGAGTAGAATCATCAAAGAATATTTAGTGCAATGGAAGGACTTACCAAATTAAGATGCCACATGGGAAGAGGAGAAGATTTTGTAGCATCCAAATATGAAATTTCTTGAGGACAAGCAATCTTGGGTGGGGAGGACTGTATTGTCTCCATTCAAATAAGTGCATAGTAAGACAATCCCATCAATCCTACTAGTTTCCTAGGTTGGATGGGCACATGTGGGATGGTAATAAGGAAGCTAATAAATGATATTTAGACATTAGAAGGGTTCAAGCATTTAATAAATATGGTGAATAAATAAATTCAAGAGAATTTCTAAGTGGCAAGTGGTTTTGGAAACATATGGAGGTGGTGGGACCCACACTAGCTTGATTTTTCAATGACACATGGCAGCTCTCTCTTGCCAATTCAAATTCATGGGAAGGTGAACACTCTTGGGTGAGTTGGTAAGTCATAACACATGGCATTGAGCATATTAGGTCGAAATGGGATGGAATAGTAACCTCCATGGGAGAGGAAGAGTCAAATTGGAGACTAGTCGACACTTGGGCTAGATTTCCTAGTTTTATGACAACAATAATGAAACATCTATGAAATTTATGACAAAATTCAGACCTGACTTCTTACACCTGACCATTATGACATGTAATCCCCAAAAATAGGCTCAAGGAAGGCGCTCATGGAGTTGGGGGAAGCTAAAGAGACTCAAATTCGAATTTGGGAGAAGATGGAAGGTTGGAACTAGGAGACAAGTGGCAAATGAGGAATATTTTCTAAATGGAAATTTATTGAATATATTGAGAGGATTTCCACCCCTTGAAGGCTAATGTTGGTTATAAAATTTAAAAATCAAGTATGAGAATTGCTTTTGATGATTTGAGAAAAATTACATTTGTGAAGAGAGAACTAGTGGATGACTAGTTTCTTGCCTTAGCCAATTTCGAGGGTGAAAGATTCCCATCCAAGTTGGTGTTTGGAGAGACCACTCAGGTCTTTCATGGTGATTTAATGGAGTTTTATTTACAGGTAGCGGCTACAGGAAGTTTCATGGTTTGTTTTAGTGCAGCACTTTCTCTCCACCATTTCCAATTTTGAAGGCATATTCGGGCTCCTTGAGGGATTGCGCTTTGGGTGAGATCTTGCACTCATTGGGAGAGCTTCATATGATATTTTTCTGATTGTAATAGCTTCATATCCTCTATTCTTCATATTCAAAAACTATCAGGTAGAAATACCCATTGACTGTATGCAAAATTATTGATTAATGAGCAAACAATGTCCATTTCCCCAATGCTTTGATGTATGACACTATAAGGTTGATTATTTCGAATGGATGGATGATTCTCTGATATATTTGTGATTCATATACTGCCATGGATGTATTATACAAGTTTCATGTACTGTACTTGAGCATTTGAAGCATTTTTACTCAGTTTGTTTGTATTGAGAGGTGAAATAATGCCATTTCCCCAAGGGTCGAATTAGGGGTTTTTGCTGTGGAATGTGAGAGAGTTAGAACAGTAGTAAAAATCAATTAATGGTGCATATGAGACCTTAATCACATACTTAACACATTACATACCTCTATTCATAAATTCATGGGAGTTTCAAGGCATTTGGAAGGCCATTTGCAGTGTTACCCCGGGGGGATTTGATGCACAAATTACTAGTCAAAATTACATATATTGATCAGAATACAAATCAAGTTTGCAGAAGTATTTGGAGGGCCATAAAACATCCATTAACCTAATATTCAAGTCTAAATACCATTCATACACTCCTAATGTTAAATTTTCAGAATTTACTTCAATCTGATCTAGGATCTTAACTGAGAGAACAACATGTACAGCATATCTACAACATATAAATCATGGAGACAATAATGCAAGCACACAAGAGACACAAATATTTACTTGGGAAAAACCATAAAGGTGAAAAACCCCAATAACTTCCTCAGAGATAGATAGAGCAATGATACAACCCAAACATGAGAGATAGACATAACCTAGGAGTAGATCCTCCTCCTCCATAAGTGCGCCACTCCTCCTTGAGTGCATGAGTGAGAAGTGAGTGAACAAATAGAGTGCCTCCCGCACTTTATTTATACTTGACTTGACTTGCCTTTTACATAAATCATGTAGGCTCGAACTTAACCACATAACATAATGCTGACTGGGCCGACCCCCAATAGGGTGGTCTAATAACCCTTCGACCCACATGGCCGACCCCCAATAGGGTGGTCTAATAACCCTTTGACCCACATGACTTATACAGGGCCGACCCCCGCAAGGTGGTCTAATAACCCATCAAGTATAAGTTATGACATTTACAATATAAATGATGACACTTCCTTATAGAGGAATAATACCATCTCTATAGGAGTACATACAACATACATATATGAAATACATTCTGAAGTTACATATACATCAACACTCCCTCTTAACTAGGAAGGTATTTCTCAGCACAGGCCTTCTAGCACAAGTCATCTTCTTTGGATCATCGTCACTGGATAATCATCATCGAGTCATCATCATCGTCATTGTTGCTGCTATCTCAATCAATCTCTGAATCTACTTGTCATAGGAAGTTCTATAGAGCCAATCCTTTTTCATACTGGATGTAGGCCAACCACCTGCAGGTCTTCATCATCACTGGCCATACTGTGGAATCCTCAGGACTTATTACGTGCATCACAAAACCTGGCTGCAGCATCCTAGGCTTATTACGAGCACACAGCTCTACCTGTTGGATCTCCCAGGAGCACATTACATGTGACCCATCACAAAACCTGGCTGAAGCATCCCAGGCTATTACAAGCACATAGCTCTACCTGTCGGATCTCCCAGGAGCACATTGCATGTGATCTCACCACAAAACCTGGCTGAAGCATCCCAGGCTGTTACGAGCACACAGCTCTACCTGTCGAATCTCCCAGGAGCACATTACATGTGGTCCACCACAAAACCTGGCTGAAGCATCTGAGGCCTTTTTCATCCTGTCCAGATCTCCCAGGAGCAAATTACATGTGGTCATGGAAAAACCTGGCTGAAGCATCTGAGGCCTTTTTCATCCTGTCCAGATCTCCCAGGAGCAAATTACATGCCATAGGACAAAACCTCGCAAGAGCATCTGCCAGATATCCCAGGGCACCGAATTACATGCCATAGGCAAAACCTTGAAAGACTATCTGCAGATCTCCCAGGGCACAAATTATATGTCCTCCCAAGCAAAACCTCGAAAGAGCATTTTCCAGATGTCCCAGGGCACCGAATTACATGCCATAGGCAAAACCTTGAAAGACCATTTGCAAATCTCCTGGGGCACAAATTACATGCTTACCTACACAACCTGATCCACGGCCACAAAGTATCATCTGATACTCACCATACATCATCCTGATGTACACATGATCATCCTGATCATCATCACTGCAACATCCTGCTGCATGTCATCTGGAGAAGCTCGTCATCCACGATCATCCTGATCATACAATGCATCCATCTGATGCACACCAAGTATCTACCTGATATATATCATCACACATAGTGTATCCACCTGATACATAGATACATGATCCACACAATGTATCCATCAACATACATGATCTACCTGATCATACCTGATACATATCAATATACATGATCTACCTGATCATACAATGTATCCACTTGATACATATACAGATACATGGTCCAAGCATCCAACATGATGCATACAAAATACATACAAATGATCCAATCGATCATATCCAGCATCCAACATGATGCATACATACATATAAATGATCCAATTGATCATATCCAGCAGAAACTAGAACATCATCCTGATGCTCATCAACATCTAGCACTTACATCCACAGCCATGTAAAGGATCCTCCTTCCAACATGCTTGGAATGGCTTCAGCAAATGTGTCCATCACTTCTTGCTCGAAGTGTCCTCGATCTAAAGAATGCCAAGCCTCTCTCTGAAGTACTCGAACTTCACCCTGGCTAGTGGCTTTGTCAGCACATATGCAATCTGCTCGTCCATTGCAACATACAGGAGCTTCACGGCTCCTCTCTGCACCATATCCCCGATATAGTGAAATTTGATCTCTATGTGTTTCAACCTGTCATGAAACACTGGATTCTCAGACAGCTTCACACAACTCTAGTTATCACAGAAGATACCAGTAGCATCCAACGGGAGATCAAATAACTCAGACAGTAGCTTCCGTAGCCATACTGCCTCACAACTAGCTGAACAGGCTGCAACATACTCTGCCTCAGCTGTACTCAGTGCCACGCAGGACTGCTTCCTGCTAAACCATGAGATCACACCTAATCCCATATTGAAGCAACACCCAGATGTGCTCTTCCTATCTGCAGCACTACCGGCCCAATCTGAATCAACATAACCCTACAGGTTAAACTTTTGATTCACTTCATACTTGAGCCCATAATCCACTGTACCCTTCAGGTACCTCAGAACATGCTTTACAGCAACCAGGTGAACACGCCTCGAATCTATCAGGAACTGAATCAATGTGTTCACAGCAAAGCAAATGTCTGGTCCCATGTTCGTCAAGTACATCAAGGACCCAATCATCTGACGATACATAGAGACATCAACCGGCTCAGATGAAGCATCACATAGAAGCTTCAGATTCGATGTCATAGGTGTGGCCATGGCCTTGCAATCCATCATCCCGAACCTCTTCAGGATCTCTACTGCATACTTCCCTTGTCCAAGGAATATTCCATCACTCTGCCACACCTCCATGCCAAAAAAAAATAGTGCATCATCTCGAACCTCTTCAGGATCTCAAACTCGGTAGCAAGCTTCCGCTGCGTGTCGACAATCAATCTATCTTCACCTGTAACAAACAAGTTATCCACATACAAAAGTAGTATCACTGGATTGCCTTCCTCAACCTTGTAGAAAAGGTTGGAATCCTCTTTATTCTTGGTAAATCCCAAACTGGATAGAAAGCTGTCTATCCTACCATACCAAGTTCTACACACATATATGACTACACCATGCTGTCTTGAAATCCATCTGGTGCATCTTCTATTTCATCACTTTTATATTTCTCAATGCTGCCATCTGCAACATGCTTGATCTGATAGTTCCATTTGGAAGTCACAACAGACTTCCCTTCAACTCTTGGGACCGCATCCCAAACATCGTTCTTCATGATCGACGGATCATGGCATTCTTCCCGTATCCTGGGAACTTCAATATCTTCAATAGATAATTTTGTTGCTGAACAAATTTGTAGTTCTTCTTTTGTAGGAGATGGCATACGATCTTTCCTACACAACAAGTTAAATTGCATGATTAGAAAACATCTCATAGTTTTCAGAACAAATTCTTACACATAAAGAAATATGTCATACAGTCATGCAATTATCTTAGCCAATGCTTCAATACAACATTTATCCATATCCCGTATCTTTCTAGATGCCTTCCAATCTCTACCAGAACATTGTTAAGAGTGTGCACAACTCCCAACATGTCAGCAAAGAGGTTTCATTCTATATAAGTAGCAATGGAATGTTGTATAGTGCCATAGGCCACTTACCCATGTGTATTAGTAGTATAATGTTCATTAATGCAACTATTCTAATATGCACAATACATATCCTAAGTCTAGGTACATGAGCATATACATCATTGAACAATTTTATTTAAACAAACAAATATGCAAGAAATGATAATTAAAATACATATCTTTGTTTGTTCGTTGGGTGGACTCCCTCTGAGTCTTCGCTTCCTTGCAGGAGCTGCCAGAGTCCTAATCTGAAGTAGCTTCTACTACACCTTTCTGTTGTGGAATGTAGAGAGATGGTCAACTCCCTCTAAATATATGCATCCTTGCATAAACCACTGGAGTGTACTCCCTCTTGATCTTTGCTTCCTGGATTACCCGTTCTTGAACTCATATTCATCCTTGGTCCCTATACATGCTTATTAGTATCATGATTGTGTTATCCTTGTGATCTCATATAAAATCATACATTCATTAGTATACTATTAAGACACAATAATCTCAAGCATGTATAGTCATGATCATTTCAAACAGAAATAATAAGCATTAGCATTCAAGATTTATGTAGGATTCTTATGGTTAGTCAAATCATAAGAAGCATAACATGTCTAAACCTATAATTACTCAAACCTATGACTCTTCGGGTTAGTCATATCATTAATTAAGGTAAGACACATAATATGCATATACCCATGATTATTCAAACTTATGGCTTCATGAATAATCAGTATCAACAACACAACAGTATAAGATGCTAACCCAAGGTAGGATTCTAGCTTGATATAGGAAAAACATACCTGGATTAGCATGCTAGCTAGTTATGTCTAACATACCCGTATAATGTCTTTTGGTTCTCTTCAGTGACTTGTGCTAGTAACCTGCATGTCTCATAAGTTAACCATTGTATAAACAAGTTATACATACCTCGAGAGTAGATCTTCTACGTGATCCATGACAATGGATGAATCCTTGTCTTCATGTCACCATGATCATATGTTCTTGAAGTAGAACATGATTTGTCTTTCTTGGTGTACCTTTTGTGTTAGTAGACAACATAAACCTCATACAACACCATAATGCATTAGTATAATCATAAGTGTCAACACCCTAACCAATGAATATCTTCTATTGTGCATTCATAATTTTGTTAAGGTGATACGACAAATCTAAAATCAAGATTGTACTAACCGTAATAACATGAAGACAAACATACCATGAACTTAATCATGAACAAATATCAAAACATACCTCAATGAGTCATACCTCTCGAGATCGCTTGTAATATTCTTATGTAAGGCCTTAGCCTCATCTCCTTCTGAAACAGAAACTTCTTCACTTATGTAGGTGACCAATCCATCTTCTTCTAGGATTAACCCAATCCACTTGATTTGCAAGAACTGGACCTGGAGCTGGATATGGGTTTGTCAGAGAAACCCCAAAAATTCAAACTTTGAATTTTAAACTTCCGAAAGGATAGAAATATGCGCCTTGATGAGCAAATCAAGCTGGTATATTCAGAATTTGAAAACTGCAAAGTTTCACTCCTCAATTTTGCCTTTGAAACTTCCGGATTCATTGGACGTGACCCTGAACTGGGGTTTGATGAAGCCCACTCTTCTGCCCAATAAAAAGGTTTGATCCAAAGCTCTAAGCTTCTATTTTTCTGAGGAGCTTCCAGCCGTGGTCACAGATTTCAAAAATTCCCATTTTTACAGAAGCCCTAATTTCCCACTTTTCTGACTAAAGTTCCGAACTAGGGTCTGATCAAGCCTGGCCTTCTGCCAAACCAAAAATTTTGATCTTGGTCTCTAAATTTCTATTTTGATGAGTGGCATCCAGCCATGGTCTCCGATTACAAAAATTCCAACTTTCTCTGAATCCCTAAATTTTGGAAGCCATGAATGAAGGTACTCAAAAATAATTCTGTTTTGACAGAAATATGTACTTGATTGTTTCTGGTGTAACTCCGAACTTTTCAGTCCACAGGGTCTAAAAAAGTTTCCTGAGATAGCCTGACCTGTTATCTTTCCATCCTGACAGGTCTGACCTCAATTGGATTCTCTGAGATAGAGTTATGCGAAGTGTCGCAACATGACCTGTTTATGGGATAAAACAGGAGAGCAAACTTGTACAGCGTGCCACGTGTCACTGTTTCAACTTCGGCCTCTGAATTTTTTTTTTGAGATATCCAAACCTATTATCTTTCCATCCTGATAGGTCTGACCTCAATTGGACTCTCTAAGAGAGAGTTATGCCAAGTGTCGCAACGTGACCTGTTTATGGGATAATACAGGATAGTGAACTTGTACGGCATGCCACAAGTCACTGGTGCAACTTCGGCCTCTGCCAAATTTTCTTGAGATATTACAGTCTATGTACTACCTTTCACTTTTTATGAAGTTTCATTTGGAGCTTCCTAGCCCAAGTTATGACCTTTTTCCCAAGGTCACCTGATTTTGACTCAGATCTGGAAGAGGCAGAAACCCTATATTGTACAGATCATAAATCACAAACTACAACGAATTAGAGGTTTTCCTTTGGACACAAGGTACATGGAGATTTAATCTTCGACCTGTAAAGATTTCAGATCCAAAAACTTCTCCAAAACGGATTTATAGCGAAAGTGCTACGATGACTGGTTTTTTCTATATCAAGCCCTAGTATCGTAAGTGCAACAAGTGTCATACATGCCATATCATGCCTTCTTTCAGGCTAGCTCCGATACCATGTTAAATTTTCAGAATTTACTTAAATCTGATCTAGGATCTTAACTGAGAGAACAACATGTATAGCATATCTACAGCATATCAATCATGGAGACAATAATGTAAGCACATAAGAGACACAAAGATTTACTTGGGGAAAACCATAAAGGTGAAAAACCCCAATAACTTCCTCAGAGATAGATAGAGCAATAATACAACCCAAACATGAGAGATAGACATAACCTAGTAGCAGATCCTCCTCCTCCATAAGTGCGCCACTCCTCCTTGAATGCATGAGTGAGAAGTGAGTGAACAAATAGAGTTCCTCCTGCACTCTATTTATACTTGACTTGACTTGCCTTTTACATAAATCATGTAGGCTCGAACTTAACCACATAACATAATGCTGACTGGGCCGACCCCCAATAGGGTGGTCTAATAACCCTTTGACCCACATGGCCGACCCCCAATAGGGTGGTCTAATAACCCTTTGACCCACATGACTTATACAGGGCCGACCCCAACAAGGTGGTCTAATAACCCATCAAGTTTAAGTTATTACATTTACAATATAAATGACGACACTTCCTTATAGAGGAATAATACCATCTCTATAGGAGTACATACAACATACATATATGAAATACATTCCGAAGTTACATATACATCAACACCTAAAGAAGATTTGGGAGCATTTGGGTTGATTTGGAGGTCAAAACAGTAAAACTAGTCAAAGGTCGAAATTGGGGAAAAAGTGGAAAAATTGGCATTGTAATAAAATTTTGCAAAAGGGTCATTACATTAGAAGTAAAATTTGAATCTTTGTTTGACATTATAGCTTTTATAATTCCATGCAATATGGAAACCTCTTTCATGTAAATGTCTGCAATGTTAGTTTCCTTGTGAGTTATCTTTACTGGAATAAAGTGTGTTGCTTTAGTTAACTTATCTACAACAACCATGATAACATCATTTTGTGGTCTCGTAATAGGCAACTTTCTGATAAAATATATTGTCACTACATCCTATTTCCATTCAGGTATTGGAAATGGTTGTAACAATCATGTTGGATGTCGATGCTCAATTTTATCCTTCTTCCATTCTATGCATCTAACTATGTACTCTGCAACATCGTTTTTCATCCCTGGCCAATAGTATTGCCTACTCACTGCTCCAACTATCTTTTGATGACCTAAATGTCCAGCATAAGGAACATCATGCATTTCCTTTAGAACCATCTTCCTTATATCTTCATAATTGAGTACATAAACTCTATCTTTATGCATGAGAATTCCATTCTCTTGCAACTTGTACTTATCAAATTTATGTGATATTTTTTATGTTGTTGCAAACCTTCTTTTTCTTGCCGATAGTGTTCATTTGTAACATTGGCTTCAATGGTCTTATCCTTCAAATCTAATGTACTAGTGCTGATATCTACTATATGCATCACATGTATCTTCCTACTAAGAGCATCAACTACCTTATTCTCCTTACCTTTGATGTTCTTGATGTCGAAGTCATATTCATATAACAATTCCATCCACCTTATTTGTCTTGTATTCAAATTAGGTCATTCAAACAAATACTTCAAACCATAATGATCAATTCTTAACTCAAACTTCTTACCCATCAAATAATGTCTATACATCTTCAAGGCATGATTGATAACTGCAAGGTCTAATTCATGAGTGGAATAGTTATTCTCATGTTCATTCAAATTTTTGGATTCATAACTGATCACATGTCCATCATGCATCAATACTCCACCAATGCCTTACTTGCATGCATCTGTGCACACAAAAAAGCTTTTAACATAATCTACAATATTCATAACTAGTGCACTGGAAAGCATTTCCTTAAGTCTTTGAAAATTATCTTCACACTTAGGGGTCCATTCAAAATTCAAACCCTTCGTCTACAAATTTGTGATAGGATGCACTAACTTTGAGAACCCTTCAATGAACCTTTGGTAGTATCCATCTAACCCCATATAATATATTACTTCTTATACATTCTTTGGTGTCGTCCATTCCATAATGGCTCTTATCTTCTCAAGATCTACTGAAACACCTTCTTCAGATTTGGTATGTCCTAAGTAGTGGATTCTACTATGATAGAAAGAACACTTAGCTTGGCGTACAACTAATGTTCTCTAAGTACTTGCATTACTAATCTTAGATGTTCTCCATGTTCTTCTTCTGTTTTGGATAAATAAGGATGTCATCCAAGAATACAATTACAAACTTATCCAAGTACTTTATGAAAATTACATTATTTAAACACATGAATATTGTTGGTGCATTTGTCAATATGAAAGGTACCATTGTAAACTCATAATTTCCATACCTTGTTATGAATGTTGTCTTACCGATACCCTCATTCTTAATTCTAATTTGGCGGTATCCTGACCTCAAATCTATATTTGAAAACACTTTGGCTTGTCTGAACTAATCAAAGTCCTCAATCCTTGGCAAGGGGTACTTGTTTTCTATTGTTTCTTTGTTTAATTGTCTATAATCTATGTAGAGTCTTATAATTCCATCCTTCTTCTTTATGAATATAACATGAGATCCCCAAGGTGAAACATTGGATCTTATGTAGCCTTTCTTCAATAGCTCTTCTAAATGCATTTGCAATTCTTTCAACTTTGGGGTACTGATTCTGTAAGGTGATTTAGATGAAGGTATTATGCCTGGATCCAAATTGATAGAGAAATCAATGTCTCTCTTAGGAGGCATTACTAGCGGTTCTTGAAATATATCCGCAAACTCTTGTAGCACTGGATAGTCTTGCAGTTTTGGATCGTTTCCTTCATTTGGATCCTCCACATGAGCTGGATACAAATTAACTGGCATCCTTTCCTGAGACACTTCTTCAGTTACAGAGCTATGATTTTCCTCAGAGATATGGGTCTAGGTTCACTCGGTTTCTTTCTTCATCCAACCAAGTATAATTTTCGTTATGACAATCAAGTATGGCGTAATGTGCATCCAACCAATCCATGCCAATAATACATCATATGATCCCAAGCGTATGATGTTTAAGTCTGCAAAGGTTTTGAGTCCATTCATTTCTAAAGGACACTCTCTTACAACTTCTGTGATTTTTCTCTTGGTTCCGGTAGCTAACTGTACTAGACTTGCTGTCTCAAGCTTACTTTTCTTCAAATAAAATTTCTCAACTAGGTTAGGTGTAATGTAACTATTGCTAGCTCTAGAATCAATCAAAATAGTTATGGTTTTATTAGCAATCTTACTTGCTACCTCAATCATTCAGGACTAATGATCAACTTTCCTTCCATCTAGGGATGCATATATTCTTTGAACACTTCCACCAACATCTCCAACCATTTGTGAACGTTACTTTTCTTACGTGGGAACTGACTGGAAATGTGATTCTCCTTATGAATCCGACATTCAATAGGGGGTATTTTTATTTGAATGCTCTTCCTTTGGCTATCCTCGCTGATAAGAATTATCGTTTCTGAATGTTGAAGGCCAAAATCCTTTCTTTCTTTGTTCTTGCTTGTTCTTCTTAATGTCCTTCTAGTTCTTCTGATATGGAGCCTTTCTTTGATTCTATTCATATAGATGTTTTTCCTTCCAGATGACTTCCTTAATATTCTTTGGTCTATCATATTGGATTTTATATCTATAATATTCTGGTAGACCACTTAGGAACCTTTGAATCTTTACCTTCTCATCTTTGATGAAATCAACATACTTCAAAAGTTCTAGGAACTTTTTCTCATAAGCTTCCATAGTCATACTTCCCAACTTGAGCTCAAAGAATTCCTCTATATTCTCATCATAGTAGTGTTGGGAGATATATTCTTTCTGGAAGTACTTATTAAACTTTCTCCAAGAGATTCTATCTTCATTGATATCTTTAAGCTTAACTAGTTGATCCCACAAATGGATGCTTTACCTTACAGATGGTAAATGGATACTCTTGCTTCCATATTAGGTGTATACTGATACAACTGGAAACAATTCCTAATTCCTAACAACCAAGCTTCGACATTGGGGGCTTGATCCTTCTTAGTTCTCCTACTAGTTCATCCCAGGAAGACCTCCTCTTCTTATATCTCATTGGGGATCTTTCAGGGCTACTCTCTGAGCTACTAGATGAATACCCCCTCTTCTTCACTATGTTATGAGGCTTCCTTGAAGATGATATAGACCTCACATAATCTCTTCTTTGTCTCTTGTCAGTTGTTCTTTATCATTCATGATTTGTTCCTGAATGTGGATGATCCTTTCATTATCCTCCCTACACTTCCTTACTGAATCTTCCAAACTTAAGGGTTCACTGCTCCTCTTATGTCTACTTGATCTTGCTAATATTCTTCAAACAAAATCCTCTTTTGGGCTATAGGGAATTTGTCCTTCTTCAAAATCCATCACCAATCTCTGATTTCCTACTACTGAACTTGTACTTACCGAGTCTCTATTCTTCGCTGGTTCGATTAAAATTTATGCTCAATAGCCACATTGATTGCTCAATCATTCACTGGAAACTGCAATGTGTTGATTATCAATTATTGTTAGCAAACTACACACCAGTATAAGTTTCTTATTATTCAAATAATTTTCCATTTTAGTTATATAAATCAATAATCCAACTCTTCTACTCACAATCCACCTAATTGGACAACGACGTCACTAGGACAAAAAAAAGGGAGCTAGAAATCCTTTAAGGATTTTTCCTTATCAGCTAGCCATTAAGTCCATATCCATCCTAGGATATGGATTTAATTAAATCGTTAACAACATTAATATGCATGCATCTATAAGCTATTATTTAATTTAAGGCTTATTCAATGCATAGAAACTCTAATGCATATTCACAAAATGGTTTTAACTTTGCAAAAGTACCAATAGCTGCAGTGTTGAAACCTTCAGCTCTGATATCACTTTGTAATGTTCTTGACCCAACTAAGGCCAGAGGCACTAGGAAGCATAGGGAAAAGGGATAAGACCAATATAACACAACGAATTAAGGTGATCTAAGGTTAGGCAACCAAGCCATACAACCAATAAATTAAATACTTTTACCCCTTTTACAATGAAAAGCATGCAACTCAAGCCTAACATTCCCCATTGTGAATACTATTGAATGCAATTATGTTGTAATTGTAAACATCGATTGTACATGAGTAAGGCACGATAGTTGGTATCTCTAGTAACCATATAATGATTAAAAACATACAATTAGAGCATGTGCTTGATTGCATTTATTGGATTGTAATATTATTGAAAACATGATTGTAAATAATTAATTGTTGTTGTTAGCATCCACTTGTATATCGATATGAGGATATTAGTTCTATTATGAGTGTGTTGATTTGGTTTACTAGTAAGTAATAACAACATTACAGACACATCCATAGGATACCATCTACATTCCATACAAACATGCAAAAAATAGAGACAGAAGATACCATCTACAACCTTCAAAATCAGATCCCATAGTTGTTCCCTACAACCATCTTTTACTATTAAAAACCAGACTATATGACTTCCCTCCCTCCATACACCAATCACTAATACAAATTAGATTTATGGCCGAAGCCATACAACACTAATAACACATATTTTTATGGATTTTATTTACAACCATCTAAATGCATAATACATCAAATCTCATGGCTTCCACCTACAACCATTCAAATCATAAGAAAAAAGAGAAAGAATGGATTCCACCTACATCCATTCAAATCATAAGAAAGAAGATAAATGACGGCTTCCACCTACAACCATTTGAATCATAAGAAAGAAGAGAAAGGGATGGAAGAGAAGTTTCATAACAATCCAGATTTATAATTTATGAAGGCTATCAATCCTGCATACAATTTCTAGCATACAATACATGAACATAAACATGGTCCAAATCAGCCTCCACGATCATATTTACATAATAAAATAACATAAATAAACATATGAACAAATAATTATCTTCAAAAATGGAAACTAGCTCCAACAAGACAACTTTCCACCCATCCATAGACATAGTCAAGTCGAATGTCACTTGAATAGGTCAGCCCTGAGCTGAGGCCAGGGATCCACTTGTTAAATTTTGAGCATTAATTCACAATACTCTAGGATCTTTACTGAGAGAATAACATATACAGTATATCAATGCATGACAATCACAATAAGCATGACAAGCATCACAAGAATCAAAAGCATGAGAGACAAGAGACATAGAGTTTCCGTGGGGAAAACCCTAAGGTGAAAAACCCCACAACTTCCTCAGAGATAGAGAGAGCAATGGCTCAACCAAAGTACAACCAAAATACACTGAGATAGTCTCCTAGTAGCATATGATCCTCCTCCTCACTAGTGCGCCACTTTCTGAGTGAGAGTGAGATACTTTTTCGAGGGATATAAATAGAGATCACCTGATCTCTATTTATACTAATCTGTTTGCCCAGTGACCTTATGGGGCCGACTTGTCTAGCTAGGTACATCCGCATTATAATATATATTTCATGGCCGACCCCACACATGGTGGTCTAATAACCCATCGGCAAGTACACACACTTGCGACACTTGTCAATTCACATGACGACACTTCCTTATAGAGGAATGACACATCTCTTATAAGGGTACAATAAATATATATAAAATACACAGATGAAATACATTCCGAAGTTACATATACATCAACACTCCCTCTTAACTAGGAAGGTATTTCTCGACACAGATCTGCTATACAAGTCTTCTTCTCGGGATCATCGTCATCATCATCTTCATTGCTGCTACTATCTCAACCAATCTCTAACTCTACTCGTCATAGGAAGTTCTACAGAGCCAGTCCTTTTTCATATTGGATGTAGGCCTACCACCTGCAGGTCTTCATCACCACTGGCCATACTATGGAAATCTCAGGACTTATTACGTGCGTCACAAAACCTTAAAAGAGTCTCTTGACTAACAAGAACCCTAAAGAGCATCTGAGGCCTTTTTCATCCTATACAGATCTCCAGGACTTATTACATGTGACCCCACCACAAAACCTCGAAAGAGAATCCCAGGACTGATTACGAGCACAAGGCTCAACCTATCGGATCTCCCAGGGCACAAATTACATGTGGTCACCACAAAACCTCGAAAGAGCATCCCAGGACTGATTACGAGCACAAGGCTCAACCTATCGGATCTCCCAAGGCACAAATTACATGTGGTCATGGAAAAACCTCAAAAGAGCATCCCAGGACTGATTACAAGCACACGGCTCAACCTATCGGATCTCCCAGGGGGACAAAACCTCGAAAGAGCATCTGCCAGATATCCCAGGGCACAAATTACATGCCATAGGCAAAACCTCGAAAGAATATCTGCAGATCTCCCAGGGCACAAATTATATGTCCTCCCAAGCAAAACCTCGAAAGAGCATTTGCCAGATGTCCCAGGGTATGAATTACATGCCATAGGAAAAACCTTGAAAGACCATCTGCAAATCTCCCAGGGCACAAATTACATGCTTATCTGCACAACCTGTTCCACAACCACAGAGTATCAACCTGATACTCACCATACATCATCCTGATGTACACATGATCATCCTGATCATCACTGCAACATCCTGCTGCATGTCATCTGGAGCAACATCATGAAGCTCGTCATCCATGATCATCCTGATCATATAATGCATCTACATGATGCATACCAAGTATCTACCTGATACATATAATCATACACGATCCACCTGATCATACAGTGTATCCACCTGACACAAATACAAATACATGATACATATCATCATACATGATCCACCTGATCATACAATGTATCCACTTGATACATATACAGATACATGGTCCAAGCATCCAACATTATGCTTATACAAAATACATACACATGATCCAACTGATCATATCTAGCATCCAACATGATGCATACATACATACATAAAAATGATCCAACTGATCATATCCAACATCTAACATGATGCATACATACATATATAAAAATGATCCAACTGATCATATCGAAGTAGAAACCAGAACATCATCCTGATGCTCGTCATCTAGCGTTTACATCCACAGCCATGTGAAGGATGCTCCTTCCAACATGCTTGGAATGGCTTCAGCAAATGTGTCCATCACTTCTTCCTCGAAGTGTCCTCGATCTGAAGAATGCCAAGCCTCTCTCTGAAGTACTCGAACTTCACCCTGGATAGTGGCTTCGTCAGCACATCTGCAATCTGCTCGTCCGTCGCAACATACAAGAGCTTCACAGCTCCTCTCTGCACCATATCCCTGATATAGTGATATTTGATCTCTATGTGTTTCGACCTGTCATGAAACACTGGGTTCTCGAACAGCTTCACACAACTCTGGTTATCACAGAAGATACCAGTAGCATCCAACGGGAGACCAAATAACTCAGACAGTAGCTTCCGTAGCCATACTACCTCACAACTAGCTGAATAGGCTACAACATACTCTGCCTCAGCTATACTCAGTGCTACGCAGGACTGCTTCCTGCTAAACCAAGAGATCACACCTGATCCCATACTGAAGTAGCACCCAGATGTGCTCTTCCTATCTGCAGCACTGCCAGCCCAATCTGAATCAACATAACCCTGCAAGTTAAACTTTTGATTCGCCTCATACTTGAGCCCATAATCCACTGTACCCTTTAGGTACCTCAGAACATGCTTTACAGCAACCAGATGAACACTTCTCGGATCTGTCAGGAACTGACTCAATGTGTTCACTGCAAAGCAAATATCTGGTCTCATGTTCGTCAGGTACATCAAGGACCCAATCATCTGACGATACATAGAGACATCAACCGACTCAGATGAAGTATCACATAGAAGCTTCAGATTCGATGCCATAGGTGTGGCCATGGCCTTGCAATCCATCATCCCGAATCTCTTCAGGATATCTACTGTGTACTTCCCTTGACCAAGGAAAATCCCACCTGCACTCTGCCACACCTCCATACCTAGGAAATAATACATCATTCCCAAATCTTTCATATCGAACTTAGCAGCAAGCTTCCTCTTCGTATCTGCAATCAATCTGTCATCTCCTGTTACAAATAAGTCATCCACATACAGGAGTAGAACCATAGGATTCCCTTCCTCAACCTTGTAATAAAGGTTGGAATCCGCTTTACTCTTGGTAAAGCCCAAACTAGATAGGAAACTGTCCATCCTACCATACCAAGTTCTGGGAGCTTGTTTCAAGCCATACAAGGCTTTCTTCAATCTGCACACATATGACTCCCTGTCATGTATTTCAAAACCGAGTGGCTGCTCTACATATACTTCCTCTTAACCTACACCATTCAAGAAAGCAGTCTTGACATCCATCTGGTGTATTTTCCATTTCATTGCTGCAGCCAGGGCAAGTACTGTTCTGATGGAAGTATACCTGGCTACAGGTGCAAAAGTTTCTTCATAATCTATTCCCTCTTTCTAAGAGAAGCCACGATCTACGAATCTTTCCTTGTATTTCTCTACACTTCCATCTGCAGCATGCTTGATTTTGTAGATCCATTTGGAAGTCACAACAGACTTCTATTTAGGTCTTGGGACAACATCCCAAACATTATTCTTCATTATTGATTGGTATTCCTCAACCATGGCATCCTTCCATTCTTTCTTTTCCGTTGCTTCTTCATAACTGGAAGGCTCTTTGTTCATAATGTCACAGAGTAAAGCAACATAGCTGGTATGTGATCTGGTTCTCTTCTTTGCTCTGTGTTCTTCTTCTGAAATGCCAAATCTTTCTGCATCTTGAATGAGCTCTCTAGCCCATGTAGGTTTCCTCTTGTGAGAGTTGTCCTCACGGGGTGGATCTATAGGTTCTTGCGGATCTTCAAACTCACAAACAACTTCTGGAACTGCTTCAGTCATGGTAGTGTCTTGAAATCTAGTTTCCTTAGGTTCTTCATAAACTTCGATAGGTGCCTTCCTTGATTTGATGAATGCTGAGTTTTCATCAAATGTTACATCCCTGCTGACATCAATCTTCTTGAACCCTAGAAAGTATATTCTGTAAGCCTTTGAGCTTTCACTGTAACCCACAAAGATACCCTTCTTTCCTGAAGGATCTAGTTTAGTCCTCTTTTCCTTTGGAACATGAGTGTATACTAGACAACCAAATATTCTGAGATGACTGACTTCAGGTTTCTTACCATAAAATACCTCTTATGGTGTCTTGTTGTCCAATATCTTGTGGGGTGTTCTGTTATGCACATATACAGCTGTTCTAGTTGCTTCTGCCCATAGATGCATAGGTAGATCCTGGTCATGCAGCATTGCCCTTGCTGCTTCCAAGACAGTTCTGTTCTTCCTTTCTGCAACTCCATTCTGTTGAGGATTATAGGGAGCAGTCAACTCCCTCTTAATCCCTGAATCACTACAAAGCTTCTTGAAGTCACCGGAGGTGAATTCTCCACCATTGTCGGATCTGAATGTTTTGATCTTCTTGTCAGTTTGATTCTCCATCAAGGTTTTGAATTCCTTGAATTTATCAAACACCTCATCTTTGTTCTTCAAGAAGTATACCCAAGTCTTCCTGGAGAAATCATCAATAAATGAGACATAGTAAACATACCCACTCAGAGAACTGGATGACATAGGACCACATACATCTGCGTGGATGATTTCCAGGATGTCTTTTGCCTTGCTTTCACTGCTTGGGAAAGCCTTCTTAATGTTCTTACCTTTTGCACATCCTTTGCAAACACCTTCATGTTTGGTCTTGATTTCAGGAAGACCCTCTACAGCCTTGCTTGCAATTAGAAGTGCTCTATAGTGCATATGAGCAAGTCTTCTATGCCAAAGTTCACTTGGCTCCATGGATTCATGTACCATGGCATGTTCAGGTTGTCCCTTCAATTTATACAAACCTCCCTCTTGCTCTCCAATCACTACTGCATCATCTATGTTCTTTCCCTTTGGCCACATTAGGACTTGGCCATCCACAAATGCAACCCTCATACCTTTTGCATCCAATGCAGAGATGGAGAGTAAGTTCTTCTTGAGCCCAGGTACATAAAGGACTTCTTTCATCTTCAAAGATTTTCCAGAATCTAGGTTGTAGGAGGCTTCACCACTTCCTTTGATTGGATATTGATAATCATCCCCAAGTTTCACCTTATGGGGTGATTCATGTTCAGATAGATTCACAAAAGATTCCTTAAACCCAATCATGTGTTTGGAATCCCCACTGTCAATCAACCAATCATTACAACCATGGGAGATAGTACCTGTGCGAGCAGAAATTAGAACATATTCTTCTTCACTTGATGAGTCATCATCACTATTACTTTCTGCCCTAGCCTTCTTCTTTGGGGGTTCATCATCTTCGGCAGCATGAGCATGATATCTTCTTTTGTTATTCTTCTTCTTCTTATTGAAGTTGTTGTTGTTGTCTTTCTTCTTCTTGGGACAATCTGAAGCAAAGTGTCCCTTCTCATTGCAATTGAAGCATCTGAGTTCTTTCTTATCTTTATGATAATGGTGGTGTGAGGATCTTCTATTATGAGATGATTCCTTCTTGGACTTTCCTTTCTTGGCATGTGCTGTGAGAGCTTGATCTTCATTCCTATCTTTTCTTCTTGGGCCACAAGCCTAGCTTCTTCTTGAGAGCATTCTTCCCGCAATCTGTTGAAGGAGATCAACTTCTTCCTTGCACAAATTCCTTGAATGAAGGAATCCCATGACCTGGGTAGGCCATTAAGAGTGGTCATCACCACTTCACCATTCTCCACCATTTCATCCACTGCTTCTAGTTGTTCCTTGATCTGGGAGACCCTTGAAAAATAAGATTGAATGGTTTCTCCATTTTGAAACTTTACTCCTTTCAATTGGTTCCGCAGGGTCATCTTCCGATTTATGTTCTTCCCTTCAGATAGCTTGGTCAAAGAGTCAAACATCTCCTTGGGTGTCTTTAGAGAGGACACATGGGGTATGAGATGGTCTTTAATGGAATCAGTAATGATTCTCTTTGCCTTGACCAAGTTCTTCTTATGCAATACCTTGGCCTCTTCATCCTCTGGGATAGGGATGTCTTCTTTCACATATGAGTCCAACTCATTCTCTTCCAGGATTAACCCAATCCTATACTTCCAAGCTCGGAAGTTATCAGATCCTTCAAGCTTATCCTCAAGCTTGGTGTGGTGAGACATCTTAAAGAGTACTTCAAATGGAAATAGAAAAGATTTAGATCTTACCACTTGAAATGCTGAAAACTGGATCTAGACCTGGATTAGGGTTTGTCGGAAAAACCCTAAAAATTCAAAATGTGAATTTCAAATTTCTGAATGAAGAGAAAGATGTGCCTTGATGAGCTGATCATCCTGGTGCATTCAAAATTTGAGATCAGCAAAGCTTTACCCTTCAAATTTGTCTTTTTGTCCTCCCAGGTTTATTGGGGAGAGCCCTGAATTAGGGTTTGAGTTTCCCGGAGATCTACCTAGCCAAAAATCTTGATCCAAAGCTCTAAACTTCGCTTTTTGCAAGGAGCTTCCAGCTATGTCTTCAGATTTCAGAAATTCCTATTTTTGTGGAAACCCTAATTTTTAGGGACAAATCTGAAAATGCTCGGAATTGAATTCTGATTGGACAGATAGATGCGCCTTGATGAGTAGAGTCAATCTACTATACTGCTTTTCCAAAATCTATGGAG
This sequence comes from Larix kaempferi, assembly GCA_027924585.1. Lineage (NCBI taxonomy): Eukaryota > Viridiplantae > Streptophyta > Pinopsida > Pinales > Pinaceae > Larix > Larix kaempferi. Next base: position 21,333,985 of record BSBM01000066.1, on the reverse strand, counting down.
AGAAACCCAATAAACAAGAAACTCAAGTTTTCGTCACTGCAAAATGTCTTCTTCTCAGGTTAGCTCTGATACCATGTTAAATTTTGAGCATTAATTCACAATACTCTAGGATCTTTACTGAGAGAATAAAATATACAGTATATCAATGCATGACAATCACAATAAGCATGACAAGCATCACAAGAATCAAAAGCATGAGAGACAAGAGACACAGAGTTTCCGTGGGGAAAACCCTAAGGTGAAAAACCCCACAACTTCCTCAAAGATAGAGAGAGCAATGGCTCAACCAAAGTACAACCAAAATACACTGAGATAGTCTCCTAGTAGCAGATGATCCTCCTCCTCACTAGTGCGCCACTTTCTGAGTGAGAGTGAGATACTTTTTCGAGTGATATAAATAGAGATCACCTGATCTCTATTTATACTAATCGGTTTGCCCAGTGACCTTATGGGGCCGACTTGTCTAGCTAGGTACATCCACATTATAATATATATTTCAGGGCTGACCCCACACATGGTGGTCTAATAACCCATCGGCAAGTACACACACTTGCAACACTTGTCAATCCACATGACGACACTTCCTTATAGAGGAATGACACATCTCTTATAAGGGTACAATAAATATATATAAAATACACAGATGAAATACATTCCGAAGTTACATATACATCAACACCACTAGCAGAGGCATACTCAGTCTATCAACTCTCGGAAAACATAAGAGACGTGTTAGCTTCAACTTCATTTTTCAACCAATCGGTTGATTATGATAATTATGGATCTCTTACAAGCCCGATTACAAAAGCAAAAATTCAAAAGGTTCTGTTTTCATTTCAGCGTGGCAAATCTCCTGGACCGTACAAATGGATAGTGTAATTTTTCATATTTTTGTGGGATCTTATGGCTAATGATTTGACCAAGGTGATTGAAGAATCTTGTGTCAATATTTATAGCCAATATTCTCAAACAACATTATCCTTTAGGATTGAACCATTATAGACCTATTTCCATTTGTAACTGTATCTATAAGCTTATTTCCAAAGTTATAGCTCATCATCTTAAGTCTTTCCTTTCTGGTCCCACATCTCCTCAACAATTTGGATTCTTGGATGGGAGGAATATCCATGATTCCATAGGTCTCACCTAGGAAGTGCTCCATTTGATCCATCCCAAATATCAATCAACTTTCATCTTAAATTTGGAATTATCAAAGGATTTTGATAAGGTAAATTGGATTTTCCTCGATCTTATCCTTACTCAGGTCAGTTTCCCTCATCAATTTATAAATTGGATCGAACCTTGTAACTCAAGTGTCTCCTATGCTGTGTTTATAAATGGGTCTTTGTCTTCCTTCTTCAATCCTACTGGTGGTCTTCATCAAGGTTGTCCTCTCTCTCCTCTCTCTCCACTCCTTTTTCTATTGTTTGAGGAATCTCTCAGTAGACATATCAATCACTAACATTCTATCAGAAACCTCCAAGGGATTAAAATTTCATCCACTCTCTACATTATACAAATTTGATTTATGGATGTTGTATTGTTATTTGGGTCTGCTTCATATGGAGAAGCGAAGTGTTTGGAAAGAATCCTTAGACTGTTTACTTCTTCACAGTATAGAGATACATGTTCAGAAATCATCTATTCACTGTCATTCGGTGCTTGAAGTTATGAAGCAATTGATAGTTAAGTCTTTACCTTTTTTGAAAGTCTCCTCAGTAGAATGGTTCAAGTATCTCAATTTTCTTCTAAAGGAAAGTGATTATAGGAAATTAGATTGGTAATGGCTACTAGAGAAAATAAAGAAGCTAATTAATTCTTGGTACCACCATTGGATAGCTATTGCCAGAAGGGTAACTCTAATTAAAAGTGTATTAGAGGCAATAACGTTTTTTTGGATATTCTTGGCCTATATTCCAAAAGCAATTTATATAAAGTCTATAAGCAATATGTGTTTGGGTTGGGAAAGACGACCATCAAAGCTACCCTTAATTTAAGTGGGAATCTTTATGTATCCCCAAATCCTATGCAGGGTGGGGATTTAAAGATATTCACTAGTTTTAAATTGCTCTAGCTGCTAAAAGTTTGTGGATATTAATCTCCTAAAAAGGCCAGTGGAAATCCACTTTGATCCAAAAATATATCGCACCTAGATTAATAATATCTTGGATTTGATCCTTGTCTGCTAAATCCAAGGGTTCCCTTTTCTGGCATGAAATGCAAAAGAGTCATTCCCTCATATCCGATTATCTAGCTTGGATCTCGAGGAAGGGTTACCAAATTATGATTGGTTTGAATCCAATTCTAAGTGTGGATCATTAGGATTTATTGCCCTGACATATAGTATCCTTTCTTAATGTTGCGGGTTTTAAATATCTTTTGGATATCTTCCATCTAGAGAATAGGCCCCTTTGGTCAGGTGGTTGGCCTTCAACATTTCATCAAAGCATATACCCCACAGTGGAATAGATATGTTGTCAGTTTAAATCGAGCATGTATTTCCTTAAGCCCCTAGGATGACATGTTATTATGGATTATGAATGCTGAAGAAGGTGAATACAAGGTCAAGATGGGATATCATATGCTCCAACATAACTGCCTAGAAGACTAGGTCATAGACAAGAGGAAATCATTTTGGAAGTTGATTTCTCCCCCGAAGGCATAATTATTCTTCTTGTTAGCTTTAAAAAAACACTAACCTAGGATAATTTACAAAAAAGAGGCAGAGCCAGTACTAGTATTTGTTTCCTTTGCAAATAAATAACAAAAACAATCAACCATCTATTATTCCATTGTCATTTTTAAAAAGAACTATGGAATGTTTCACATTCTTTGGGGTATTTTCCAAACTGGGAAGGTGGAAATATTTAGGAAGCCTGGGACAAGTGGTCATTGAAGGCTCAGAAATCAGTTTCCCTTCCTTATTTATGCACATAGGATGGATTTTATGGATAACCCACAATGAAGACATTTTTAAAGATGTTCCTCCCTCTCCATTCACAATAATTTATTGATTCAAATATTCTCTTCCCAAGGACCCACCTTCTCAGGATCAAAGAACAAAAAGGATTTTCAAAGAATTAGTTTTTGATCGATCTACACCTCATGGTTTCTCTAATGGATCATCTTACGGGAACCCTAACTGAAGTGGAGTTGGTGGCTATATCAATTTTAGGGGCATCCATTTGGCATACAAGAGTGGAACTGGGCATAAAACTAACAACTATGTTGAGCTTGTGAGCATGATCATGATTCTCTCTCTAGATTTGGAGAATGACATATCTATCTTCCATATATTCTTAGACTCATTACCGGTGGTCAATTGGTTAAAGAAAGAGGCTCAGTTCTCAAATATTGGTCTTCAACACTTTCTCTTGCTTAATCAAGGCCTAGCTCTAAAATATAGATTCTTATCCTGCACATTGGAACATATTTACAAGGAAAAAAATTCCCAAGTAGATTCATTAGCTAAGGATGCCATGATGCTCGAGGAAGGACATATATAGGTGATAAGAATAGAAAAAGATGGTCTCCCAGTCAAGCAAGAGTTCATTTGCAGCTGATCACATGGAAGTACATGTATATTTTTTTTCAAGTGGTTCATGGCACTGGATATCAGTGCTCGCTACATCCATGAAAACCCCCCTCGATATTCCATGAGGAATGTGGGAAGGCCAGATATTATCGCTACAAATGTGGCTCAACAACAACATGAAATATGCCCATTTAAGAGCTCAACATGTCACTTACAAGGAATGAACTTGGGCGGGGAGGATAACAATCATTCCTCCCAACCACCCAAGCTACATCCAATGTAAAAAGTACAGGTAACAATTATGTAAAAGGTTGAGTATTTACTCCCTTTCATTTTGAGCATTTATGGTGGTAGATGGATTAAGGTTTCTCTCCATAAAAAATCAATTTCGAGGTTGAGCAAGGCTCCCTTTTTTGTATCAAGGATTTTAATCATATGCATCTTTTTGTTTATATTTAGGTTGAGAAGGATTCTCCTTATAAACCATATTTTGAACACTGATTTCATCTGATTTGGTGCAAGCTTATGGTTGTCTTGATTGTAATTTACTCTATTATGGAATAAAATTACTGATGTTTTTCTTTGGAATATATATATGGTGGTGGTGGTGGTGGCAGTTAATATCCACTAAGACCAACTTTGGTTTATCGGACCTTAAGAGAAAATAAATGAGTTACTTGGATTGCTATAAAGTTTTATTCCTATGTTCAAAAAGCTTAGAAAGAAGCATTCCTAGGTCGCCATAGTTTTGACATGTTAGAAGGTTAGGAAAGTTAGTATTGTAACAAATATTACTGTACACACGACATTCTAAGAGCCACACTTGATGTTAACGAAGAAATCATCATCATAATAAAGTTTTGAATTAAAGATTACTTAAGTTTATTATTATGTATTTGATGATTTAGAAAAGATAAAAAACAAGGATTGCATCGAGAGTAGCGAGGTGCTCTACAACGTAGTATGGGGGATATGTTGACACATAACGTAACGTTATTCTACTAAAAATTAAAAAAGTAATAAAAAAAAATTCATGTCGGCTCATAAAATAAAAAATTAAAACAAATAAATTAACGTGGGATTATAAAATAAAATAATTAAAACCAATATAGATCAATCTTAAACCCAAATCAATAAAGCATCGAAAGGATCAAATTTTTGGAGGTGTAAATTTTGTCTTGACGTGTAAAAAATTTAAGATAAAAAATTTCACCTCAAGAAATTGGATTCCTCTTAGTAGATCCGGTCTTAAGATGGATCTATGTTGGTGTTTTGATTTGTTATTCTCCAAGACTTACTGTAGAGAGATGTTGTCACTTAACATAACATTATGTAATGTTACCAAATATAAAAAGTAATTTAAAAAAATTATGTAGACTCATAAAATAATAAAATAAAACCAAATAAAAAATAATTAAAAAAATCCATGTCGACTCATAAAATAAAAAAAATTAAAACCAACATAGATCAATTGCAAACCCACATCTATCAAGCACCAAGAGGGATCAAATTTCTTGAGGTAATTTTTTTGTGGACATGTACAAAATTTAAGATAAAAAAAATTTACACCTCAAGAAATTCGATACCGGTCAGTGCTTGATAGTTTCGGGTTTAAAATGAATCTATAGTGCTTTATAGATCCAGGTTTAAAATGAATCTATAGTGGTTAAGTACAAGATGAGTTCTTAAAATTTGTGAGTTCAATTTTTTAATACAATTTATAAAAAAATTATGATTTACTTCAAATACTTAAAAATATATTTTTCATGTATTTTTCTTTCTTTGCATGCTTTGTTTGATATCCTTATTTGTTACATACCTCATTCACGTCCTTATTAACCCCAACATATTTACCATGACATATTTGCACAAGATATTGGAAACTTTCCTTGGTTAAAAATTTGTCATTACTATCTCATAAAGATGCATTTATGTGAACCTCATTTTTTTCCTTGGAAAAAATTCACAATTTATTGCAAAATAAACCATATTGTTTAGGGCTTCTTTAGCCATTACATAGAGTTCCTCTATCAAAAAATTGTCCCCTAGAATAGCAAGACAATTTTGACTATAGATACTTCTCATAGAGTATATTGAACAATGCATATAATAGAAATCATATTCGAAAAAACAAAAAATTATCCTTCACGGAGCTTTGGTCTTCCAGCCTGATATTAGACTGAGTCCTAATCATCAAGTGCCTTGTAGGTATATCTAGGGACCAATACAATATTACATCCCTCCCAACAGAGAAGGAAGGCTCCTCAATCATGTTCTTGTATGTTATCGTTGTCTTGTTCACACTGAAACCAGAAGCCTTCATTTACCTACAAGCCAAGCTGGGATAGAGTGTCTGCTTGTTCATTCCTCTCTCTATAAATGTGTTGAAAACTAATATCCGGAAATAAATCTACAATATGAATCATCTCTTCAAATAATTATTTTAGGAAGATATTCTTGGGTGCTATACTGCTACTCATCCAATTGATTACAATCCTAGAGTCTCCAAAAATCTGAATCGCATTAATCCCTTTTGAGTTGGATAGGTTCGGAAGCAACTTCAAAGCTCTCATCTCAACATAGTTATTGGTACTCAATCCTAGGCCTACTGTAAATTTTATTTAGTGGTGTTCATTGAGATGCAAAATACCTCCAACACCCCCTTTGGTTGGGTCTCCTTGAGCTTCTCCATCAAAGTAATCCCAACAACAAGCCATGTTAATGACTTCCTCAACTATTCTTCTATCCTTTGTAATGGTAACAACTTGTGGAAACAGATTGAGTGTGGCCAAATAATGGTTTGCAATGGTGGAAGGAAGAATTTTTTTTTCTTCAAAGATAGCCATGTTCCTAGCTTTCCATATCCCCTAGTTAATAAGGGTTGGGAGGGAAAGATAATCTTGCACAGAGTCATTATTCACCCAGTTTCTATAAGTATCCTCCAGGTTGATTCCATTCCATCCATGCCTAGTGTTTGAGATCGGAGATATTTGTGTCTGCACATTCCTAGTAAAGGAACAAAAAAGAAATAAATTATCAATATCTTTGCATGCCTCCAGATAGAGGGAACATCTGCTTGGTCCAATCCATAATCTTCGAATCGTAACCTCCTAGACATGAATAGTCTTATGTAAAGTCAACCACATAAAGAGTTTGAATTTAAGAGGAAAAATTAGTTTCCATATGCTAGGGATCCACCAAGGAGCCTCCAGAATGTCCTCTTCTTCCCCAAGAACCCTATAACCAATCTTAGGTGTATATATTACTTCTTTTGGATTCCTGCACTAGATCAATTTATCCTCTTTATCAATCAGGTGTATATGGATATATTTAAGATTGTTGACATAACTATTCCAGATGGGTCTGTTTCATCATGAAAATCCAACCGCTCAGCATTTATCCAAGCTTATGTGAGAGTTGACGAGTTTTCCATGTCTACCACTTGTGCCAAATGAAAAATACCTTTGTTTGTTAAGGAAAAGATCATATGTTCAGGTAGCATGTGGTCATTGCTACCAACCCAAGGGTCTTGTCCAATCAGAATACTCATGTCATTTCCAACCTACCAAGCTATTTAGGATCATATCAAATCGAAGGTATTTAAAAAGGATCTCCCACATCGGGGAGATATTCCTTGAGTCTTTATTCCTGGTTGTAAACCACTCCACTGTAGTGAGAGGCCTAATGTACTTGTGGTGATTCACCTTGACCCAAAGCCCCCCCCCAACTAAAATCCTCCAAATACCTTTGGCCACCAGCACCCTAGCAAAAATGCCAGGATTTTTCAAACACCATCCACCTCTAGCCTTAGGGAGGGATAGTTTTTCCCAAGCAACCCACGAGTAAGATTTTCCTTCTTCATTGCCTTTCCACAAGAAGTTGTAATAGAGTTTCTTGATATGTTCCAGAATACCAACTAGTACATAAGCAATTGTGGTCCAATATACATGAATAACTTATGAGACAACCTTGATCAAAATGAATCTTCCACCCCTAGATAGCCATTTATTACACCATATATGTAATTTCATTTCCACTTTCCCAATCATCTGATTCCAGTTGATGTTCTAATAATCATTAGGTTTTAAAGAAAACCCCAAATATTTGATTCCAACCTTCACTTCAACCACCCCAAAATTCAGTAAATCTTTGATCCATTCACATTTGTCATGTTTGAAGTTCATAAAGGAGACTGAATATTTTCCATCATTAATTAACATACCAGAAGCTTAAGAAAAAGAATTAAGAACCCCTTTAATGGTAACAAGGTCCCTCCTGGAACCATATGTGAATAAGAGAATGTCATCTACAAACAGTAGATGGGAGAGAAAGAGTTTCTCCCCAATCTTAAGACCCCTCAAGGAACCAGAGGATTTAGCACGTGAAATAGCTCTACGAAGACCTTCAATCATAAGGATAAGCATGGGAGGAGCTAATGAACATCCCTACCTTAGCCCCTCCTAGGTCTAAAGAAAGGTAATGCAGACCCATTAATCAAAATAACAAAAGAAACAGACTGAACACATGCTAAAATCCAATTAACAAACGGAACCTGAAAACCAACATTGAGTAAGACAAGTCTAAGAAACAACCAATTTACCCTATCATATGCTTTGGAGAGATCCACTTTGATAATATCAGTAGGAAGCTTTGAGATATTTGCAGAATGTAATGTCTCCTGGGTGATACCAATAGGTTCGTGTATATGTTTTCCCTTAAGAAAGGTGAATTGTTCCCATGATATAGAAGAGGAAAGGATATTCTTTATTATGTGGGAAATAACCTTTGTTATAATCTTATAAATACAGTTTCAAAGAAAAATGGGCTTGAATTCCTCCCATCTTTTAACATTATCCACCTTAGGAATCAATGCTATGAAGGTGGAGTTAAAGGAAAGCAAGATGTTGCCTTTCTGTTTGAATTACTCTATAACTGCCAACAGGTCAACTTCAATTATCTCCATGAATCCTAATAAGAATTCCACTATGTAGCCATTAGGTCCTGAAATTTTATCTTTCTGTAAGGATAGAACAACTTCCTTGAGTTTAGTCAAGGCTACTTCTCACATTAGTTCAATATTTTGTTCTTCATCCACAAAAGAGGTATAGTCCGTTGTAATCTTTAACATCTTATCAAGTTGTGCTCCTCGATCCTCTTTAAATAGGTTACTGAAATGTGTAACTCCTACCCGAGCCGACTCTCTTAAGCCCAAAACTCGTTCTACATTTTCTTCTCCAAGCTTCCAAATAGAGTTAGAGTGTTCTCTATGCTTGACAAAGTTGTGAAAGTATTTGGTGTTATCATCCCCTTTTTGCAACTAGATAGCTCTTATCTTTAATATCCAGCTGGCTTCTTTCTCATCTAGGATCTTTGTCCTTCTGACTTCCATTGCCAACACTTGCCTCTTTTGTTCAATAGTTAAAAATCCAACTCTATGTGAATCATGATATAAGTCTAATAGTTCCTCTATATTCCTCAACTCATGATCCATTTTATATCTTCGATCAACATCCTATTGAACAATTATTTCCTTAATCCTTTTCATATTGTTGAGGAATTGTATTCCTGCTGAAGAAATATTGATTAACATTGTAAGGAACCCAATGTTTCTTAATGATCGCTACGAAATCCTATTCTTCAATCCAAGTGGAATTGAATTTGAAAGAGGAGGGGGGATTATCCACTACCATAACTAATTCCATGAATATGGGCAAGTGATCCAAGTCTCCTCCTTCCCCAACCCATTGCCTTAAATTGATAACAATGTTTAGGATGCCATCGTTTATCAAGAATCTGTCAAGTCTCTTGGAAATTCTATTGTCGCTAGTTCTCATGTTCCTCCATGTTGGTATGACCTTAGAAGGAGCGATATAAAACCAAGAGTATATTCTTTTGATAAAATAGTTCGAGAGAGGATCCCTTTGGGCATGGGGACCCAAGATCTCCCCGTCTTCTAGGGAAAAGTTAAGATCACCCCCAATGAGGAATCTATACCTGACCACCGTGCTAGATCCAAAGAAGAGTTCCCATAAATGCACCTAATGCTGATAAGCACCATATCTATTATTGCAAGTCAAAGAGTTACCAAGTTCCTTGGAAAAGAAAACATTTCCTACCCCTAAAGGAATAAACCATCTAGAAGTGCACAAAAACTGATCAATCCTCCATCCTGTAATGATTCCCTTGTATTTTCCTAGTGAATTTAAATTTGAAAAATCCCATCCAGGAAGAAGTGTTTTAAGATCCTCAATGATGCCATACCTAGTTGAAAGAGTCTCTTGAAGCATGTTGATCGCCGACTGTTTAGAAAGAACCAATATCTTAAGGGAAATTTTTTGGGAGGGATGCCCTAGCCCTCGGCAATTTAGGGACATAACGAGCATTAAGGAAAAAAATAATTGGGACATCGTGCTCTAAGGGTCCCTTTAATGGTGTTCTGACGACATGTCTTCACATTTGTTTTATCTTGTTCTCTTTCTAAATCCATGAAAGATCTCCTTCTTCTGAGTCTATGATGCTCTTCTTCTCCCACACTAAACAATCCTCCCTTAACTACCGATACCCATTGTCTCTTTTGTTTAGTATAGGGTATGAAATTATACCTTGGCTCCCCAATTCCCGAGATAGGTGGCAGAGCAGGGGTGTAAGGAGGCTCTATGATTTATGATAAACCCTCATGACACCTATCAAAAACCGCCGCTGTAACCAAGGAAAAAGGTATTCTTTGGGCTATCATCCAAAGAGGTCCTCGAAACGGTGGATGAGGGTGGTAAAAGGGATGAAAAAGGGAAATATCCCTTAGGATCTAGGGAAGAGTGAGGGTGAGAACTAGGCCTAGGAGCAAAGGCATAAGGCTCTCTCCCCCTCCTATCCATTGACTTTGAAGGACTTAAGTTATGCAAAAAGAGGTATGATTACAAAGAAGCTTCAAGTGAGGAAAGTCAATTCCCCTTGAGAAGCGAACCTTCATTATCCAAGGTCATGGGATGATGTGAGCTTGATGCCGAAAAAATAAGGCTTGAGATCGCTACGGGAGAAATAGGTGGATGACTAGAGGGGATATGTCTAGTTCCGAGCAAAGTCCCTAAGTAACCCACCCCCCCAAACAAATATGAAACCATACCGAAGTAATCCGAGGGATAAATCTTAGTCATATTCAAACTCTTCAAGGAAACAAAACTAGAACAAGCATCAATCCCTTGTATAGGAGGAGTACGCCTCCAATCATGGTCCCAGACCCACTTTAATCCCTTTAAGGAGGCCGGATACCCTATAATCTTCCTTCCAAACTCAAATCCATAATGATTCACATAAAGAGTGCTTGGTTGGTCATACATACCTTTTGTTGAGGAAATCCATTCCAGTCTGAACTTCCTAGAAGACGTTGTGTTGGGATTCTGTACCATCAGATAAGTTCGAGACAAAGCTGAGGAAGAGGCTTAAAAAAAATGGTAGCCCCTTGAGTATGTAGACTTCTGATATCAAGGTCTACCTCCTTGGGCATAAAAGGAGTAAAAAAAGATCCACCCTCAGAAATAGGGTTATATTCTAACAGTCCCCCTTAATAATGGTTGGGAGAAAGGCCCACTAACAAAGGAAGGAAGGAGTCATTACTGCTCCCCCTTGATGACAACTTCCCTCATCCCAATTAAGGAACAAATATGCACATACTTTGCAGTTGTTAAGGATTTGGTGAAGATATCGGTTTCCTTCTGTTCTGTAGGTCAATACTCAAGAGAAAGAAAACCATCTGCAACGAGACCTCGAATGTAATGAGCATGAAGATCGAGATGCTTTGTCTTGGAGTGATATACCAGATTATAAGCAAGCTGAATTGCACCCTGATTCTCACACTTCAACATAGTGGACGATTTCGGAACCAGACCAAGCTCAGTGAGAACATGCTGTAACCAAACTACTTCTTTTGCTGCTTCTTTGGTTGATCTATACTCTGCTTCACACGAAGATAAAGAAAGAGTCTTCACCTTTTTGTTGGACCAAGAAATCGGACCTGAACCAAGTTGAAATATATAACCAACAGTTGACCGTCGATCAGAACTATCACCTGCCCAGTCAGAATCTGTATAACCAAAAAGTGAAACTTTTGTACTACTCGAATAAAAAACACCATAGTACAATGTCCCCTGTAAATATATCAGAATTCTCTTTGCTGCTTGCCAATGAATTTCATGAGGTTGCTGCATGAACCGTGAAACCATATTGACAATGAAAGAGAGATTTGGTCTGTTGTGAATTAAATATATCAAACTGTCGACTAGCTGACGATAAAGAGTAGCATCAACAAGAGGAGTAGTACACTCAACAGTTAAATTTACACCAGACTGAAAAGGTGTAGGAGCAGGTTTACAATCACTCATGTGGAAACGAGCCAATAAATTTGTAGCATACTTCGGTTGAGAGAGAAAAATGCCATATGCCAGATGCCAAATTTGGAGACCCAAGAAATAGTGCAATATACCAAGATCAATCATTTCAAACTATTGTTGAAGGTCACTTTTCATACTTTGAATGAGAATAAGTTGGCTGCCAGTGATAATAAGATCATCCACATATAAAACAATAACAATGATATTATCATCAACATGCTTAACATACATGTTAGGATCAGATATACAATGCTTAAAACCATTATTCAAGAAATATGCATCAATTTTATCATACCAAGCCCTAGGTGCTTGTTTAAGACCATATAAAGACTTGTGTAATTTACATCCCAAAATTGATGATTCAGTATTAATAAAACCAGGAGGTTGTTGGATATAAATTTATTCATTAAGACATTTAAAAAAACACTTTTAACATCCATTTGGTGTATTTCCCATTTATAAGATGCAGCAATAGATAAAATAGTTCTTATTGTATTCATTTTAGCAACAAGAGCAAAAGTTTCATTATAATCTATACCTTCAAGTTGATTAAAACCTTTTGCAACTAATCTAGCTTTATACTTTTCAATATGTCCTTCTACAGTAAATTTATTTTTATAAACCCATTTACAACCAACTAAATTCTTTCTCGAAGGAAGAGGAACAAGAAACCAAGTCTTGTTCTTCATAAGAGAATCATACTCAGCAATCATAGCTTGTTCCCAATGAGGTTTACCCTTAGATTGAGCATAAGTAGTAGGATCATATGTGGCCAAAACTTTGGTCATAAGAGCAAAGTTAGATCTAGTTCTACGACTATCGGAAGGGATTATGATATCACTTCCTGCAGATTCAAGAGTTTTTTGAGCCCAAACAGGAAGGTTATAAGGGACATAAGTCACTTCAAGAGCTTCAAGACATTCGGGCGGAATACTTGAAGAAGAAGAAGAAGGTGAACTAAGATCAGTCACAAAATTGTAAGGGGTAACCGAGATATGAGCAACATGTGATAAGGGAATATTCAAAGTAACATGAGGTTCCACAGACTTAGGTGGTGGAGAGACTTCAATAAATTGAACATCTCTTCTAACGATGACACTTTGATTAGAAGGATCAAACAACCTATAAGCCTTAGAATCCTCAGAATAACCAATGAATATAAACTTGTGAGACTTGGGTTCTAACTTTTTCCATTTATCATCAGGAATATGAGCCCAACATTCACAACCAAACACTTTCAAGTTACTAATATCTAGTGTTCTTCCATTCCATTTTTCCTTAGGGGTAACATGATTAACAACTTTTGTAGGAACTCTATTTAAAATAAAGTTAGCACAACTTATGGCTTCAACCCAAAATTTCTTATGTAATCCTTTAGAATAAAACATACATCTAGCCATTTCAACTAAAATTCTGTTTTTCCTTTCAGCAACACCATTTTGTTGAGGTGTGTAAGGAACAGTCTTTTGATGTTGAATTCCATGTTTAGATAAAAATATTTCAAATTCTCTCTTAATGATTTCCCCCCCATTATCAGCTCTTAAAGTCTTAATCTTTTTACCAGATTCATTTTCAACCAAGGATTTAAATACTTGAAATTTAGAAAAAGTGTAACTTTTATGTTTCAAAAAATAAACCCATGATTTTCTACTAAAGTTATCAATAAAAGTAAGAAAATAGACTACATGTGAGATAGAAGGAACTTCAAGAGGACCACAAATGTCACTGTGAATTAATTGCAAAGGTTCTTTAGCACGCCAAGCTTTACCTTTATCAAACATTTCTCTATGATGTTTACCAAGAACACAACCTTCACAAACAATGCTAGTAGACGAAACATTAGGCAATCCAAGTACCATTTTAGTTAACATTTGCATTTTACTATAATTCAAATGACCTAATCTTTCATGCCATAATTTACTCAGTTCATCAGCATGAGCAATATAGGAATAAAAATGTTGTCTTTTAGTTGAATTAAAACCATCAAATTTATATAAACCAGTAGTTATATCAACAGGACCGGAAGAAACTACTTTGAAATTTTGAATGATATCTTCAAGAACATATTTATCAGGCCAAGCTTCAAATTTAAATCCTTTTTGACATGCACGATAAATAGAAAGTAAGTTGATGGGAATATTTTCAATATGAAAAACATCTTCCAATTGACCATTAGCAACATTAACATTACCGAAACCAATTACGGAAAGTTGTTTACCATCAACTATAGATACTTTCTGAGATGTGTTTTTATTATTGTCATAAGATGTAAATAAAGAAACATTACCAGTCATATATTTAGAAGCACCATAATCCATTATCCATTCCACATTAGACGAAAAATTATTAGAAGAAACAACAAAAGCACACAAAGCTACTTGTGATTCATTAGAACCATTCTTTTTAGCTTTAGCTTTTAAACATTTCAATTTAAAGCAATTCTTTTCAGGATGGTCAGTTTTACTACAATGTTTACAAGGAGGATACACTTTCTTCATCTTACTATTGTCATGATGTGCATTAAAAGCATTACTAGAGTTATTAGTAGGATTTGAAGTGTGTGAATTAGAACCTTTAACATTATTAAAACTTCTCGTAGGATTCTTATTATCTGCCATTAGAGCTTTATTAGGTGTGAGTTGTCCTGAAACAATTAACATTTCTTGCTCATTTATCAACCCTTTACAAAAATAATCAAAAGTAGGTTTTGTGATATTTGAAGACAATTCAAGAGCCCTATTCCCAGTTTGAATGAACATATCAAAACAATATGGCAATTTTTGTTCTACAAGAATTATAAGAGCAGTGTCTATTTTCTTGTAATCTGTACCAAAATTATTTAATTTTTCATTTAAGGTTTTCACTTCAGCAAGATATAATTCGACTCTATCAAAGTTAGGAGGATCTAGCTCAAAAATTCTCTTTTCAAGGTAATAAGCAGAAACATCATCAGATTTATCAAATAAAGAAGCAAGAATTGTCCATACCTCAACCGAGCTGTCTTTTGCCTCTATACTTACCTGAAGACTATATGCAACTGTTTGACCAATGAGCCCTCTTGCTTCATCACATTTGTCTTCCCATATAGCTAAAGCTTGAGCATCAACAAGTTTTGTGTGTTCACCATTAAAAATCCTCCATAGATTCTTACTCCTGAGAACATCAATCATTTTTCTCTTCCATGCAAGATAGTTAGGACCAATAAGTTCAGGAACATAAGCTACTTCTGAAGTCATAATGGTAGAAAAAATAAAACCCAAATGCTAGAAATGATAAGAGAAAAAAGTGAATAATAGAAAACTGATAATACTTTACCATACTGATATGAATCTGCAAAAAACACAGTTAGAAAAATAGTAAAGAAATTTTTTTTTTACTTACAACCCTTTTGAAAAAGTGCTAAGAAAATTCACTTGTGGGTTTTGCCACAGTGGACTCGCAAACAACACTGTAAAAACGTGGGTTCTGTACATAAAGAGTCGCGATTACTCACGGGTTGCGGTGTAATGGAATTGTGGCTACTCGCAGGTCTCTGTGTAGTAAGGTCGCGGTTTTGCCGAAGCATTCGCAAGCTCAGCACAGGAAGGGTCGTGAATAAGCTGCAATAAACACAGGTTCGACACTGGAACAGTCGTGAGTATGTCGAAGCATACGTGGGTCTGTGCACTGAGATGCCTCAAGTCTGCAGTGTATTCGTGGGTTCACAGTAGGGACAGTCGCAGTTAACTGTAAGTCTTTGCAAAGAAAAGTCACGAGTGTCCAGTTTAAGGCCGAAAACAATGTCGAATATGGCGAACATGGAAACCTACAAAAAGTCTACCAAACTTGGACGAAAACTGCCGTTTTGACAACTGGAAGATAGATTTCCTTGAGGAGAATCCAAAAAACATATATATCTACAAAAATAACATCAAGAAGCCCTTGAAAAATTTCTGTAAAAAGAAAACTTACACAACAAGGTTAGGGTTAGAAAAAAAATGCAGAAATATGCCCAGATCTGAAGAGAAGCTAAATGGCTACCAGATAAAAAGCAAATCTAAAAAAAATAAACATGCCCAAATGATAAAATATTGTTTTGAAAGCAATAGAAGGTGCTAGATCATAGAAACAAGATCAGATACCATGTCAGAGATATGGATCTAACTAAACTAGCTTACCTATATATGCAAAAAAATAATATATCAACAATAAGTACAAAAAAGAGAACAAGAGAAAAGAGTACACCAGATATACATGGTTCACCCAATTGGGTTACGTCCATGGAAATGTAGTCTTCTATTATCTCCAGAATATCTCCCTCAAGCTTACAAGAGAGCAATGCCAATAACCCCAATACATTATAGTAATACTTGTGTGGAAAAGTAAATATCATGAATGAGTGATGTGACTCCTGTTAGAACCATATATTTTTTCCCGAAGGCTTAACTCCAACTCCATGCACCTGCAAACACATAACACCACGGGTTAGAAACCACCTACAACCCAGCATTCGAACGCGTGCCCAACTTTCATCATCCTGACATGAAGATCAACGGTTGCGAGCGGTTTCGCAAAGGTGAGATGGCCGCTCTAAATGACTTGTTGATATGGGAGAAAGGGCGTTAACCTGTCGCCAAAAAGGACCATCGGATCAACGCTTGAAATAGATCTACAGTCGTTAGTCGTTTTGCAGATTGAACTTGCAAGGAGAAACAAAGTTTTCAAATCTGCGAAATTGTGGTAAAGCCCCACAGGTTTCAACGGCTGAGATATAGGGTGAAATAGATCCACGGTCGGCAGCTATTTCGCTGGTATAACATGCAAGGCCAGGGAAACTTTCAAAATTAGCGAAATCTTGCACAACCGGCAGCTTAAAAAATGTTTTTTCTCTGAAAGCGACTATTTTAGTCATTAATTTCAAGCAATGGTTTCCTCCAAACCAAGATGAATTTTGAGAAACTGAGAAATTTGTTTCTTCAAAACATGCTTATCTGCAATAACCTCTCTCATTTTTTACACAGGTATCATGGTTGAAGAGAATTGAAGTCATCTTCACAGGGTATTTTTCCATAAATTTGCAACCCTGTCTAAGTCATCAATTTCAAAAGCAGATTCCGATGAGCTGGAGGAGAATTTGAGAAAATGGGGACATGGGTTTTGTTGGGAACATGCTCAATTACAAAAACCTCTCTACAAATTTACATAGCTATAAGCATTGGGGATATATAGCTGGGGATCTGAACCCTAGTTTTCAACAATCTGCATCCCGAAATGAAGAACTCGGTTGTAACAAATTCCTTGAAATCAGGAAATCAGTTAGTGAGATGTCCTTATGGTTGTAACAACTTTCAGTTTTGGAGATTAGGTCAGGGTATTTCGAGCTAGGGGGTTGATGTATCATCTCCTATATATCCTTATGTAATAGAAGGAAGAAGGGTTGAACTTGAGAGAATTGGGCCTTGTATTGTGAAACTCATCTTTCATAGAAATTACAGAGCCGAAGTTGGCTTTTGGCAGAGATTCAGGTGTTGTTTATGTTGCAATTTGTTTCCCTTTCTCATGTGAATGTGTTTCCAGTTTATTACTTCCATAATGTTTTCCTTCATGACTGAAATGAGTGTTTAGTAGTGCAGAATTCATATTCATATGCTCTGCCTATTATTTCAGATGTTCACCAAATATTTCCTCTAAAGTTAGCATTGAATTCATCCTTGTAGATGCTCATGTTAATGGATTGTTCTTTATTTCTTCCTCTCCACCAGACCAAAGAATTTTGACTGTAAATGAATGGCTACCTTGCCTCTGTTTTAAAATCCCATGCAGCAGCATTGTAATTTGATACAATGGTTTGTTTTGACTCCATTGCCCAATGAATGTTCACCTTGCTTCAACAAAACACCAATTTGTTTTCAATTTTTATTCATATATATGGCCTTGATAAATAAACATTGAGAGATCACTCTCTGTAAAGATAGAAGCCAACTCTCTTTCCTAAAGCTTGGTTTTGTGTGTTACCTTGAAGAGGCCTTTCCACAACCTTAGGGTCGATTTGAGTGCTAACATAAT
Source organism: Larix kaempferi (assembly GCA_027924585.1). NCBI lineage: Eukaryota > Viridiplantae > Streptophyta > Pinopsida > Pinales > Pinaceae > Larix > Larix kaempferi. Next base: position 21,316,018 of record BSBM01000066.1, on the reverse strand, counting down.
TGGCGTCGTTGCCGGGGACGAGGGTTCAAATATTCCCTGGGTATGAATGACAAAGAGTTTCAGATTTGATTGTTGATGGTGAACAACAATCAAACATCAAGAAGGTTGTGTGTCTTTCACCTGGTGACTCCACTCATTAAGATTTCAATTTGAAGGAAACTCCACTGGGGAGATTGATGACTCCATGTCAGAGTTAAGATGTTGAAGGTCTCATGGCGACTCCACATTGAAGAAATCCAATGTTTCACTGTTTCACAGGCTAGTGCACTCAGTATTCAATCAGAATTTGCAGCTCCATTGTTTCAAGATGGCTTCATTGTCAAAAAGGTATGCTCCCATGAACAGGTCTCACATCCCTGGTTTTCCAAATCTTATTCCTAAAGTAGATTGGTAGATCTGTTTACCTAAATTTAAAGATCGGGAAGGAGATGATGCTGCTATTCATTTGGTTAGATTTCATATGCATATACATAAGCTTGGAGTTTAATTGCATGAGGATTGTTTGATGAAAATGTTTATGGAAACATTAGAATAGAAAGCAAGGGTTTGGTATGAAGGTTTACCACCTGCTAGTGTATATTCCCTTCAAGATTTTTATTCAGCCTTTTGTGAAGAGTATAAGTACAGTGATCCCTCTTTGGATTTGGTTGAAATCTTTTGTAAAAATCTTGATGCCCTTTTTCAACTTATGGAGATTGATGCTTTTGATAAAGATGTACTAGATAGTGATTTGAGAGAAACCTCGTTGGAGTTGTATGCTTATAAGAATGAAGAAATTTTAGAATCCTTGCATGAGAGGCCTTTCCATCATCAGGAAAAAGAAGAAGAGGATAATTGTCAATATATTCAAGAAGATTCCCAACAGTTGATAATGTCTTCCTTGACTGAAAGTGACCTAAGCCAAAATTCTGATTCAAGCAGTTACATTTCTTTTTCTGAAATAAATGATGAATTACAGCAGTCTTGTCAATCTATGTGTGATCAAGAATGAAGTTGGGACTGTCAATCAAATCTGTCTTCATATTATTCAACTTCTGAGATTTTGTTACAAGAAGGGGCTACCCATTTTCAGTCATGTAGTCCTTCAGTTTGTTCATTTTCTGAAATTGCAAGTATAGAAGAATCAGACCTTGACGTAATGGTTGAAGAAAGACCTTTGGGTGCTTATCAAATTCAAATTTCACCTGAAGATTTACATGAACATACAAAGCCCTCTTTGAAAATGGATAATGAAAATAATGAGCAATCATGCAATCAGTCCCAATATATTGAAGAACCAGTAGAACAACTCGGGTTTCAACCAGCCATGGAAAGAAATTGGGTTGCAGCTCACAATTTCATCACTACAAATAAGGAAGACAGTGATTATAATGAAGGTAATACCTTACTTCTCTGCTCTGAAGTATTTGATACAATGAGGAAAGGATTTGAGGTTATGAATAGAAAATTCTTACACCCATTCTACCATCATCAAGAGGTCTGTGTAGGGTCAAATTTATCTCATCATGAGTAAAGTATTTCAGTCTATTGTGACAAAATTCATGATCTACTCGTTGCTGTACTAAGCCCTCGTATTGTTGATGAACTAGTGTGCCATGACCTACCAATTTATGATGACTATGAGGATGTTTTTCCTAAGTTACTAGCTATCCCAGTTGTTTCGCTAAGACCCTTAGTCATTGTTGTAGTCTCGTGGGTCATGTGGTTATCGGAGATACATTATATATTAGACACAAGCATGCACAGTAATTCAGATACAAGAGATAAGAGACCAATAGGATAGAGAAGCACAATCATTTATTAACCAGCAAGAGCAGAATACTACATAGAACAGATCTAATCTAGTCCAGTACATGCTCAACAGCCTATATATATGTATTTACAAGCGGTTATGTAACCGTCTGGTCGGTTCAACCGACCAACACGACCCGACTGGTCGACGCATTTGTCGACATACATTTACAATAGGTCGGGCGGGGAGCCTAGTCGAAAGGCCGATTTAGGCTCCTCCAACATCTCCCCCACCTCAAAATTTTTCTTCGTCCCGAAGAAACGAGGAGATGTAAAGATTACTTGGACAAAAATATGTATAACTGCTAATCTAGTGTAAGACTGGAACTAGCCGGATTCTGATGTTGACCGCAGACCTCAAGAATGGATTTAGTTGAAATAGAGAGATGATGTTGAAATTCATCCCATGCACTCAACATTTTCTGGATATCAATGGTGAGAGAAGTGAGGCTTGATAGTTTGGCTATCTTTTCATGTGTCGACATGTTCTGTAAGTAAGTTAAGTTGGGGCCGAATAGAATGATCATTTATTTGGTAGCTGCAAGTAGTCTTTGAAGTGATGGCCGGAGTTGTTTGACTGTACTAAGGCTAGGTCGAGCCTAACTCAACCACTGTTGTTCCTTCTTTTCGAATGTTTCAATTCTTCTATTCTCCATGAGGATTTGATCTTCTATGCTTTGAATTAGGGACTGATAAGCTTCATGTCGTTGCTGGTGGAGTTCATCAAGCAACTCCTTTGTATCCTGCAATTGTCGAAAAATAGTGCCATAATGTGTGTACCAGTTGCAGAGGACATTGGAAACTGTGGATGCCTACTCGTTGTATTTGACCAACTGATTATGAGCGGAGGTGAACATTGCATACTGCGCCGACAATAGCAAGATGTTTCAGTTTCCTATTTCTGTCGATCCTTGTTAAGTTCCTCTTGTAACCTTGACACGACAGACTGTAAAATTTGAAATGTTGTGTCAAGTACACTAGTCGTGTCGATGACTACTCGAAGTGGGGTAACTTGCTGCGCTAAGTCTTGACACTTAGCTAAAAATTGTGTTTGGTCCTCCTACAGCTTATCAGCGCGTTCTTCTGCGTCCAGTCGGCGGTGTGTTTGCTCTATTTTGATGGAATCCTCTAAGATATCAAGTTCTGCTTGAGTCGTCGCCTACGGCTTATATGTCGATATGGGCCCAAACTGATCCAGGTGTACAAATAGCCTACTTTCTTGTCGAATATAGTCAAGGTGTTTTTGTTGACTCTGCTGCTGCTGTTCTTTTTCCTTTCGGTGTTTCTCCTTGCACGACTTCTTCTTCTGTTCTAGTAACTTGATGCTAGCCTCAGTCTGTTGTGTTAATTCTTTTTGTAACTCGGCCACTACTGGTGTATTTTCTATGTCTTTTTGAATTTTCTCGGCACTTTGTTCTACTTCTATTTGAATTGCTGGTTCAGTTTCTTTATTTGTTGTATCGACTTCCATGCTAGCTGCTGCATTGTCTTGGAAAAGTACTTCAATGTCGGCTTCTATGATTTCTTGAACTGGTGTCTTTTTACTTGGTATTGCTGTAGGGACTGACATGGATCCGTTGGCAGGGGACAGAGATGACCTATTACTCACCACTTGAATTGGTGGCGACGACGGTGGATTTTCAACTACTGGGGAGGAATGGGGAGGATCGGGACTACCAGACGGACCCTGACTGACGACAGGTGACAATACTTCAGGGATCAATTGATCCATTTCATCAATAACTTCTAACTCTGATTGACTTTGTACTAGTTCGATAGGTTGACGAGGAGGTGAGATGTTCTACTCCAACGGGTTTGCTGGGATAAAAGCTGATGTTTCTCGGGTTGCAAGAGGGCTGGTTAAGTCGGGGTTTCTCTGAAGATGTTGGACATGCATATCGACTATTTGGGTTGACACAGAATCTTGATGGGATGATACCCTGGCTGACAAAGTGTCAGATGGGGTAGCTTTTAGTAAGGCAAGGTCGAGAACTGGTTTCTTGGTAATTATTTCTCGCCAGTTTGGGAGAACGGATGGAAGATTGGAAATAAACAAACTGAGGTCATTATCCTCCTGAAGCTTTTCTTGAACGGGATGAGGGAGGGTTTGTACCATACTTAGAATGAAAAGTGAATCTTCAGTGGAAGGTGGATTAGATACGGGAGTTATAGCAAGAGTTGTTTCCTCCATCACAGCAGTCGGGGATAGTGGAGGAGAAGTAATTGTTAAGTTAACGTCGAGTTTGAATGTTACCTTGAGTTTCTTTTGGGGCTTTTCTGCTTCTACAAATTTCTTGAACTGCTTGTAGATGGCTACTTTGTTCTTTGCTGCGTCCTCCAAGATTTGTGTAGCACTACTGATTAGTTCATCTTCATCTTCTACCGTCAGCTCCCTTATGATCATTTTCCTTTTCCCTTTTCCTTTTGTATCCTTGAGTTGTAGTGTCGTCGATAGTTCATCTGTCGATTACTGGGAATGGTCCAATAAAATCAATTGCCCAAATTTCGAATGTCCTGCTCAGATTAACTGGAACCAAGGGAATTTTTGTACTAGGTAGCGGTCGTCCCATACGTTGACATATATCACATTTAGTTACAAAATCTTGACATTCTTTATGAACTGTTGGCCACCAAAGTCCAGCTTGCAGAGTCTTCCTTGTTGTTATATCTGCGTGATAATGTCCTCCTATTGGTCTGTAGTGTGCTTCTGAAAGAATATTCTGTCGTTGATGCTCAACTGCACACCGACGTAACACATCATCCGAGCCAATTTTGTAGAGGAATCCATTAATGAGGTTATAGGGTGCAACTTTCATAGCAAGGATCTTCCTCCTCTTCTCAGTCATTCCTTCAGGAGCTTGTCCATCTTCGAGAAATTGTGCAATTTCTGCAAGTTCTGAAGGGACAACTTCAATTTGAAACAAATGTACATCTGGAAAGTCATCTTCAATACTTGTCGGCTCCTCTCCAGTGTCGACTCTCGACAGGTGGTCTGGCCCGAAATTAGCCTTTCTTGGTCGGATTATTACTTCGAATTTGAATTCCTGAAATAGGAGAAGCAAGCGACACAACCTCTCGTGGTGCAATGCTTTATTGACTAGATACTTCTAATCCCGATGATCTATATAAAATATGAAGGGGTTGGCAAATAAGTAGTGACAGTATTTATGTAGGGAAAATACCATACCTAATGCTTCTCTTTCTGTAGTGGAATAGTTTCTTTCAGCTGTGTTCATCTTGCGACTGTTGAAAGCATTAGGATAGTCCATTCTGTCTTCTCCAAGTTGTGTTAAAATAGCGTCGACTGCTATTCCAGATGCATCAATGTGAACATGAAATTTCACCGACCAATTTGGAAATCAGAGGATAGGTGCTTCGACCATTTTTCTCTTCAATGTTTCGAATGAAGTATCGCATTCCTCCATCCACCTGTAGTCTTGATTCTCTTTCAGCAATTCTTTGAGAGGATATGTCGTGTCAGAGTAGTGTCTGATGAACTTTCTATAATGCCCCGTATGACCCAATAGGATTCGTACTTGCTTCAGATTGACTAGTGGTTTTAGGTTGCGAATAATTTTTATCTTTGCATAATCGACCTTAATTCCTTCTCTGCATACGACATGGCCCAACAATATCCCAATAGGAATCGCAAAGATGCACTTTTTAATGTTCAGTGATAACTGAATTTGCCGAAAACGTTCCAACATCAGTCGAAGCCATTTGCAATGATCTCTTAACATTGAATAGATTGTCCAGTCATCAAAGTAGACATCCATGGTTTTATAGATATACTCCTAAAAATCTTTGACAACAATGTGGGAAAAGACCGCTGGCGTGTTCTTCAGACTGAAAGGCATGACTTTATATGCGAACGACCCAAATTCACATACGAATATAGTCTTTTTCTGATCTTCTTTCTCAATAGGTACTTGATTGTACCCAGAGAATCCATCCATAAATGAGTAACACTCATGCCCTACAACTTCGTTAATAATCTCATCTGCGAAAGGAGTTGGAAAGGGATCGGTAAGTGTTACCTTGTTCAGTTCGCGGAAGTCGACACAAATCCTCACTCGTGTCGGGTCATGCTACTTCGGCTGAACAACCATCAGGCTCTCCCACTCTGATTGGTTGATAGGATATATGATTCCAACTTCGAGCATACTATCGATCTCTTTTTTAACCATGTCTTTATACTTGCGTGCGAGCTTATAGGGTATTCTCTTCACTAGTTTGGCATCTGGTTTGAAATCGATTTTCATTTAACCCATCTCTTGCACAAGTCCTTTCAGATATTTGTAATCACGGACAAATACATCCTAAAATTCCTTGAGGAGGCTGGTGATTTTTGCAGTTTGTTCTTCATTCCAGTAGTCGCCAATTCTTACCATCTTTGGTCGGCCATCATCAGAGATATCCACTTATTTTGTTTTGATCTTTTCATCCATCCACTCTGGAGCATGGCCGTCATTTATCGGTCTTTGGCCTTCCTTTATTTGTGTGAATGTAGGCATAAAGTCTTTTTTCTGTTAATCTCTCTGGTTCATCTTTCTTGACAATCTCCATGCTAAAGACTGTTTTGATAGGCTTCGACGTACTGGGGTGATCTTGTCTCCATTGAAAACTCTTCCCAACTGACTTCTCCATTTCCAAGCTTATTCTTGTAGAATGCTGTATTTCCTTCGACGTTATGTTATGACAGGAAGTGGGTCGACGAACAGTCTGCTTCTTTTCTGCAGGTGCTAGGTTTTTTGTCGACTGCAGAAATTCTTTGATATGTTTGCTCGCTTCGACCAACTGCTCCTCCTTTGGAGAAAAATGGAAGTCATTGATGAAGTTTTATTTCAAATCTTTCCATGTGAATGTTTCTCCTCTCGCCTCTTCCATCTTATACCATTTATTAGGCAGATCATCCAACATGCTAGGGAAGAGGTGAGGCCACACCCTTTCATCTTTGTAACCCAGTTTCCTCCATTCTTTTTCACAGTGGTCAATATGGACTTCAGGATTTTGTCCCTGTGTGAACATAGGGATGTCGGCCTGAGCCGTCAATTTCTTTCCTCCAAATCTTTCTACAAAAAATGTTGACACGTTGTTCCAGCTTTGGAGTCTCGACTGGTGGGTATCCCACCATCTCGTAGCTTGCCCAATGAAAGTCTCAACCAGACTCTGTAGTCTTCCTTGCTCTCCGACATGTTTCAAAACTTGTTCGACATGTGCTACTGGGGAGTCACGTTCCTTATATCTCAGGGCCGGATTATATGTCTGTGCAGTTTTGGCTGGTGCAAGAGTCGGGTATTCTCAAAAATTTCTCTCAAATATTCTTGGAGCGATCGAGTTTGAGAGACATTTCTTTACTTGTTTCTTCGAGATGGCTTCCACCGTCTAGCATTCCTTTGCATGAAGATCATAATTTTCTATCTGGCATTCGTAAAGCTCTGCGTCAGAATTATACCCAATTGAGACAGGATCTCCAAGGTGAAGCTCTCCTTGAGAATTTGGTTCAATATGATCTTCGTTGTTATCTATTCGATAAAGATGTCGAATATCATTATCTTCTTCGATAGGTTTCGACCAAGGTTCTCCCTGAGATGGGAAGATTGGTACAATAAACTTCTGACCGTTGCCTTTTAGCTTGATGCGACCTTTATCCAATGAAATCAAAGCCTTCATCTTTCGCCCCCAAGGTCGACCGACCAAGGCTGGGAAATAACTTACATCATCTTTAGGATTAATGATTTAAAAATCAACTTTTGTTGAGAGGCCTTTGATAGATGTTTCAACTCCCTTCCATACTTAGATTGACTCAATGAGTCCTTGATCTGCTAGCTTTAGATAAATACCTGATTCCTGCAACTGTGGTCGACCGAGTTGGTCCCAAGTATCACGAGTCATGATATTGACTTGGGAACCGAAATCCAATACGACTTGGCGTACATGGTATCCATTTATGTCGAGGTTGACAAGAGGATCGGCATCATTTCTTTCTTTTTGATTAAGTCGGAAAATGTTTTTGGTTTGTCTTTGCATGACATAGTTATGCTTAACTTTATGCAACAGGTAAATCAAATTTCCTACAGCTTCATCATTTGTAATTAAATTGAACAATTCCTTCAGTGCTTCTTGTCGGTTTTCTTCAATGTCTTCACGGGATGCCAATTCAGAAAATATGTTGGACGCATTTTTAAACACAGATTTTTGCTTAGCTGGGTTTAGATAATCTTCTTTTGTTACTATTTTACTTATCTGTGGTCTATCTAGACCAATATGGGTACCTTGTCGAGTAACAATTTGCAAATTTTTAGTACGAAGCACATCATTTTTAGGTACACAGGACAAGACATGAACATTCTTTTTATTATTGATTTTTTCAATCATGGTAGGGCAATCCTCTAAAAAGTGATCGCCTACCCCACATTTTGTACAAAACTTTAGATTGGTTCTTTCGTTGTATGGGCATTATGCATGCCGATGATCTTCACTAAGACATGTAAAACATAGACTAGGTCGATTGGGTCGAATACCGCAACCACCACCGCCACGACCACGACCCTGGTATCGTCCACGCCTGTTATAGCCATCATATCGTTGATCATATTTGCGGTCATTATATCTAGGATATCTGTCATTCCTGGGATTGCGGTGATAATGATCATTTCTTCCTGTTAATTTTTTGCTAAATTCATTCCATTATCATTCAGGATCACTAAGAGAATAACATGTACATCATATCTATAGCATATCAATCATAGACACAATAACAAGCACACAAGAGACATAGAGTTTCCTCGGGGAAAACCAAGAAGGTGAAAAACCCCGCAACTTCCTCAGAGATAAGATAAGCCACAAACCAAGATCACAATGATCAAACACAAAGAGATGTCAATAGAAGATACTCCTCCTCCTCCACTTGTGCGCTACTTTCTCTCTTAACTATGCGAGCTTGAGAAGTGAGTGAATGAATCAAATGATAAACACAACCTCTCTATTTATATACTGACCTATCCTGCTAATAACTTAACTGGGCCAACCTCCTAGTGAAGTCTAATAACCCAACCACTTAACTAAACCAGGGCCGACCCCACACTGGTGGTCTAATAACCCATCAAATATAAGTTGCGACACTTGCAACATTTACGACACTTGCGACACTTACAAATACAAATGACGACACTTATGACCTGGAGGAATAAAACATCTCCATCATAAATATAATAAGGTACAAGTGTAATACATAGAAGAATATCTTCCGAAGTTACAAATACATCAACACTCCCTCTTAACTAGGAAGGTATTCTATCGATACAGGTCATCAATACATAACGCCACAAGTCTTCAATTCTAGAGCTGGATCATCGTCACTGGATCACAGAGCATCATCATCATCACTGTTGTTGTACTCGACATCTCGATCACTGGGCTATCTCTTCAATTCTTCTCGTCATAGATAGTTCTACAGAGCCAGCCCTTTTTCATGCTGGATGTAGGCCTAGCCTCCTATAGGTCTTCATCATCTATGCGAACGGTCTGATAGAGGTGGACTTTGAGGACTAATTACGTGCGGATGCAATACCTGACCAGAGTATCCCAGGAACATTTATGTGCCTAAGCACGACTGGCAAGATCTCTCTCAGGACTGATTACATGCATCTCTTCACAATACCTTTAAAGAGCATCCCAGGAACATTTATGTGCCGCAGCACGACCAGAAAGATCTCTAAAGAGCATCCCAGGACTTATTACGAGCACACAACTCAACCTATCGGATATCCAGGACTGATTACATGTGAATACGCAATACCTTTAAAGAGCATCCCAAGAACATTTATGTGGTGCAGCACGACCGGAAAGATCTCTAAAGAGCCTCCCAGGACTCATTACAAGCACACATCTCAACCTATCGGATCTCCAGGACGGATTACATGCCTCCCTAGCAAAACCTCGAAAGACCATCCCAGGACTAATTACGAGCACACAACTCAACCTATCGGATCTCCCAGGATCTTTTACATGCTACTGCACAACCTGCCACATATCATCTCTGACCTCCAAGTATCATCCTGATACTTATGATCCAACTGATCATCATCGCACGATGCATCAACCTGATGCACACCAATGTCACATGATCATCCTAATCATTGTCATAGCATCGTCCTGATGCATACCATCCAGAGTATCTACCTGATACTCATCACACATGATCATCCTGATCATTGTCATAGCATCATCCTAATGCATATCATCCAAAGTATCTACCTGATACTCATCATACATGATCATCCTGATCATCATACAATACATCATCTGGAGCATCGACTTGATGCTCATCACACATGATCAAACTGATCATACAATGCATCGATCTAATACATGTCATCACATACGATCCAAATGATCATACAAAGCATCCAACTGATGCATATCCAAAGCAGTAACTGGAGCATCGTCCCGATGCTCATCACACAACACTTACATCCACAGCCATGGGAGGATCCTCCTACCACCATGCTTGGAATGGCTCATGCAAATGTGTCCCATAACTTCTTTCTCGAAGTATCTTTAATCTGAAGAACACCAAGCCTCTCTCTGAAGTATTCAAACTTCACTCTAGCTAGTGGTTTCGTCAACACATCTGCAACCCACTCATCTGTCGCAACATACAGGAGCTTCACTGCTCCTCTCTGCACCATATCCTTGATATAGTGATATTTGATCTCAATATGCTTCGACCTGTTGTGGAACACCGGGTTCTCTGACAACTTCACACAACTATGGTTGTCACAATAGATACAGGTAGCATCCAACGGGAGATCAAATAATTCAGACAGTAGCTTTCTAAGCCATACTGTCTCACAACTGGCTGAACAAGCTGTGACATACTCTACTTCGGCTGTACTCAGTGCTACGTAGGACTGCTTCCTGCTAAACCAAGAGATCACACCTGATCCCATACTAAAGTAGCACTTGGAAGTGCTCTTCCTATCTACAGCACTTCCTACCCAATCTGAATCAACATAACCCTCCAGGTTAAACTTTTGATTCGCATCATACTTGAGCCCATAATCAACCGTACCCTTAAGGTACCTAAGAATATGCTTTACAGCAACCAGGTGAACACTTATGGGATCCATCAGGAACTAGCTCAATGTGTTCACCGCAAAGCAAATATCTGGTCTCGTGTTCATCAAGTACATCAAGGACCCAATCATCTGACAATACACAGTGACATCAACTGGCTTAGATGAAGCATCACATAGAAGCTTCAGGTTCGATTCCATAGGTGTGCCCATGGACTTGCAGTCCATCATCCTGAACCGCTTCAGGATCTCTACTGCATACTTCCCTTGTCCAAGGAAGATCCCATCTGCACTCTGCCACACCTCCATGCATAGAAAGTAATGCATCATCCCCAATTCCTTCATCTCAAACTCGGCAGCAAGCTTCCTCTTCGTGTCGAAAATCAATCTATCCTCACCTGTAACAAACAGGTCATCCACATACAACAGTAGTATCACTAGATTGCCTTCCTCAACCTTGTAGTAAAGGTTGGAATCTGTCTTACTCTTGGTAAAGCCCAAACTGGATAGAAAGATGTATATCCTACCATACCAAGTCCTAGGAGCTTGCTTCAAGCCATACAAGGTTTTCTTCAATCTGCACACATATGAATCCCTGTCATGTGTCTCAAAACCAAGTGGCTGCTCCACATACACTTCCTCTTCGACTACACCATTCAAGAAAGTTGTCTTGACATCCATCTGGTGTATCTTCCACTTCATCACTGCAGCCAGGGCAAGTCCTGTTCTGATGGAAGTGTATCTGGATACAGGTGCAAAAGTCTCTTCATAATCTATCCCCTCTTTCTGGGAGAAGCCACGAGTTACAAACCTCGCCTTGTATTTCTCTATGGTACCATCTGCATCATGCTTGATCTTATAGATCCACTTGGAAGTCACAACAGAATTCCCTTCAGGTCTTGGGACCACATCCCAAACATCATTCTTCATGATCGACTATTATTCTTCGACCATGGCATCCTTCCATTCTTTCTTTTCTGCTACTTTTTCATAATTGGAAGGTTCTTTGTTCATAATATCACAGAGCAAGGCAACATAGCTGGTGTGAGACCTTGTCCTTTTCCTTTCTCTATGTTCCTCTTCTGAAATGCCATATCTTTCTACATCTTGGATGAGCTCTCTAGCCCATGCAGGTTTCCTCTTGTGAGAGTTCTTCTCATGAGGTGGATCTATAGGTTCTTGTGGATCTTCAATTTCTCGATCTTCTTCTGGAATTGCTTCATTCATAGTGGTGTCTTGAATTCTGGTTACCCTTGGTTCTTCATTGTTTTCAGCAGGTGTCTTCCTTGATTTGATGTATGCTGAGTTTTCATCAAATGTTACATCCTTGCTGATGTCAATCTTCTTGAACCCTGGAAAGTAGATTCTGTAAGCCTTCGAGATTTCACTGTAACCCACAAAGATGACCTTCTTTCCTGAAGGATCTAGCTTTGTCCTCTTTTCCTTTGGAATGTGTGTATATACTGGACAACCAAATATTTTGAGATGGATAGCTTCTGGTTTCTTACTAGAGAAGACTTATTCTGGTGTCTTGTTGTCAAGTATCTTGTGAGGTGTTCTGTTCTGCACATATACAGTTGTCCTAGCTGCTTCTGCCCATAGATGCATAGGCAGATCCTGGTCATGAAGCATTTCCCATGCTGCTTCCATGATAGTTCTATTCTTCCTTTCTGCAACTCCATTTTGTTGTGGATTGTAGGGAGCAGTCAAATCCCTCTTAATCCCTGAATCACTGCATAACTTCTTGAAATCGCCTAAGGTGAATTCTCCACCATTGTCGGATTTGAAGGTCTTGATCTTCTTATTTGTTTGATTTTCTATCAAGGCTTTGAATTCCTTGAACTTATCAAACACTTCATCTTTATTCTTCTAGAAACAAACCCAAGTCTTCCTAGAGAAATCATCAATTAATGAAACATAGTATACATACCCACTCAAAGAACTGGATGACATTGGTCTGCATTCATCAGAGTGGATAATCTCCAAGATTCCTTTTGCTTTGCTTTCACTGCTTGGAAATGCCTTCTTAGTGTTCTTTCCTTTTGCACACCCATTGCAAATACCTTCATGCTTTGACTGGATTTCAGGAAGACCTTCTACTGCTTTGCTTGCTATTGGAAGTGCTCTATAGTGCACATGAGCAATCCTTCTATGCAAAAGTTCTCTTGGCTCCATGGATTCATGTACCATGGCATGTTCAGGTTGTCCCTTCAATTTGTACAATCCTCCCTCTTGCTCTCCAATCAGCACTGCATCATCTATTGTCTTACCCTTTGGCCACATGAGTACTTGGCCATCTATAAATGCAACTCTCATTCCCTTTGTATCCAGAGATGATATGGAGAGAAGATTCTTCTTGAGTCCAGGTACATATAGAACATACTTAATTTTTAAAGACTTCCCATAATCTAGCATGTAGGAGGCTTCACCACTTCCTTCTATGGGATATTGATAGTCATCCCCAAGTTTCACCTTATGGGGTGACTCATGTTCAGATAGGTCTACAAAAGATTATTTAAATCTCGTCATGTGTTTGGAAGCCCCACTATCAATAAGCCAATCATCACATCCATGTGAGATAGTGCCTGTGAGAGCAGAGATCATTACATATTCTTCCTCACTTGAGGAGTCTTCACTTTCTTCCCTATTCTTCTTCTTGGGAGGTTCATCATCCTCAGCAGCATGAGCATGATGCCTCTTCTTGATGTTCTTCTTCTTGAAGTTGTTGTTAACTTCTTTTCTTTTCTTGGGACATTCTGAGGCAAAGTGTCCTTTCTCATTGCAATTGAAGCATCTCATATCTTTCTTCTCTTTGTGAAAGGGATGAGAAGATTTCTTGTGATGATATGGCTCCCTCTTGAACTTGTTATTCTTGATGTGAGCTGTGAGAGCTTGATCTTCACTTCCCATCTTTTCTACTCGGGCCACAATCTTGGCTTCTTCTTGTGAACATTCCTCCCATAGTCCTCTAAAGGAGATCAAATTCTTTCTTGCATAGATTCCTTGGATGAAGGAGTCCCATGATCTAGGTAGGCCATTCAATGTGGTCATTACAATTTATCCATTCTCCATTACTTCATCCACAACTTCAATTTGTTCCTTGATTTGAGAGACTTTAGAAAAATAGGATTGAATGGTATCTCCATTCTGGATCTTTACCCCTTTCAATTGGTTCCACAGAGTCATCTTCCAATTTATGTTCTTTCTTTCAAACAACTTAGTCAAAGAGTCAAACATCTCCTTAGGTGTCTTGAGGGAAGACACATGTGGTATGATATGGTCCTTTATAGAATCAGTAATGGTTCTCTTGGCTTTGACCAAGTTTTTCTTGTGTAAGGCCTTAGCCTCATCTCCCTCTGGAACTGGAACTTCTTCTTTGATGTAGTTGTCCAACTCATTTTCTTCCAGGATTAACCCAATCCTATACTTCCATGCTCAGAAGTTATCATCCCCTTCAAGCTTATCTTCAAGCTTGGTGTGGTGAGACATTTTAATGAGAAACTCAAATGGAAATAAAAGATTTAGGTCTTACCACTTGATTTGCTGAAAACTGGATCTGGAGCTGGATTAGGGTTTGTCAGAGAAACCCTAAAAATTCAAACTTTGAATTTCAAACTTCTGAAAGGATAGAAAGATGCGCCTTGCTGAGCCAGTCAAGCTGGTATACTCAGATTTTGAGATCTACAAAATTTGACCCCTCAAAATTGCCTTTGAAACTTCCGGATTCACTAGACAGGACCCCGAACTAGGGTTTGATAAAGCCCACCCTTCTTCCCAACTAAAAAGTTCGATCCAATACTCTAAAATTTGATTTTCTTGAGGAGTATCCAGTCGTGGATTTAGATTTCAAAAATTCCAACTTTTTTCGAAACCCTATTTTCCCACAGCAGATATTAGGTCAAAACTGAAAATGTTCAGAATTGAATTCTGTCTCGACAGAAAGATGCACCCTTCTAAGGAGAGTCAATCTATCCTCTTGCCTTTGATGATCTGTGGAGAGAAACCCAAAAATTAAGAAGCCCTAGCTTCCGTAACTACACAGTGCCTGCTTCTTAGGTCAGCTCTGATACCATGTTAATTTTTCGATAAATTCATTCCATTATCATTTAGGATCATTAAGAGAATAACATGTACAACATATCTATAACATATCAATCATAGACACAATAACAAGCACACAAGAAACACAAAGTTTCCTTGGGGAAAACCAAGAAGGTGAAAAACCCCGCAACTTCCTCAGAGATAAGATAAGCCACAAACCAAGATCACAATGATCAAACCCAAAGAGATGTCTCTAGCAGACACTCCTCCTCCTCCACTTGTGCGCCACTTTCTCTCTTAGCTATGCGAGCTTGAGAAGTGAGTGAATGAATCAAATGAGAGACACAACCTCTCTATTTATACACTGATCTGTCCTTCCAATAACTTAACTGGGCCGACCTCCTAGTGAAGTCTAATAACCCAACCATTTAACTCAACCAGGGCCGACCCCACAATGGTGGTCTAATAACCCATCAAATATAAGTTGCAACACTTGCAACACTTACAACACTTACAAATACAAATGGCGACACTTATGACTTGGAGGAATAAAACATCTCCATCATGAATATAATAAGGTACAAGTGTAATACATAGAAGAATATCTTCCAAAGATATAAATACATCAACACTGCCATCGTTTCTATCAAATCTATCATTTCTTATATGTCATGTTCCCAAATTTTCCTATGGTCCATGGGGATGATTTTAGCCTAAGTCACCTAGGCATTAATTAAATAATTAATGGATGGATGAAGGAAGATTCCTAAGGATGAATTTGAGGAATTAAATGGATAAGGAGGGGCCCCCATGAAGTTATTAACCCCCAATTCAAGTGCTAAGGTGATTTATTAATTAATTGAGAAATTAATTAATTGGGGAAGTTTTGAGGCAATTACACCATAGTAATTAATTAATTACTGGATAATTAATTAATTGCTTTGCAAAATTATTTATGAGTTATATTATTGTCATTTAAATGTTTATTACTAATAAATGTGCCAAGTGGTTGATGACTTGGATAGGAAATTCGAATTGGTAAGTGAGCCAAACTTTCTTAAGTGGTAAAGTCTCAGAAAAGCTAAGGAATCTAATGGAGACAAGTTGGCAAGATGAACCCAGAAAGGAAACTGACAAAAGATGGAAAAATCAAACAAAAGCAGGAAAGAGGAAAGTAAAGAAAGTGGAAAGTTTCAGAAAGAAAATAGCAACAACCAGAAAAGCTACCTAAAGCACACTTGCCCAAATTCAGTGAAGGAGGTGAAGGAAAGAAAGTTTTGAAAGCTCAAAAGTTGCTATTCTCCTCGAGAAATGCACCCTCATGGCTTTGGAGTAGAATGGGCAAGTGGGTAACCTACTCTCACAGGTCACCAATCCAAGAACTTTCTCAGCAGGTCATCATGAAGTCTATAAAAGAATCCAACCAACTCCATTTGACAACTTTTGATCATTATTGGAATTTGTGAGTGAGAGTTCTGAGCCTTCCAAGTTGAGTGTTGTGCCTCAACAAGTTATGCTTGGGTGATGTGCCCCAAGGCCCCTTAAGTTTCCTGAGAGTGTTATGTAGGTCCAGCAAGTAGTATTACAGCCATTAATTCCCAGTACAGTTCAGCCATGAAGATCTAATGTCATATTGAAGAGGAGGCCACCATTGAAGTAGATTTGCAGCTAGATTTGAAGAAAGAGCACTAGAGGATGGAGATAATTATGGAGAGGTGTGCCCAGGACCTCCAGTGAGTTATATAAGCTGATGATGCAGAGATTAAAGGCTGCTAAATTCCATAGATCAAATATCAGAACTTCTCTCTTCTTCTACCTCTACTACACCCACAACCAGTTTTGGAGGTGATTTCCCCACAAGAGAGAACCAGTTGAAGATTGCAACCATTGAAGACCAGCATGTTCAGAATGCAGCAAGTTCATCCATCTAGAAATTATATGGACTGATAATAATCTCCATTATAGATCCAAAGTAACTTCTCTCTTCTCTTATCTATTTCTCCACTATTGTAACAGAAAACTAGCCTATGAGGCATCATGATTTGAGAAGCTAGCATTAATAAAAGAAAGAATGTTCTGAATGTCAAATTTTGAGTTTTATGGATGAAATATGTTATATCAGAGATGAAATTAATATCAGAGCAGATTTTCTAATTCATAAGAGCAGTTTGTGAAGTTAAAATGCAAGACTAGCTAGATTGATGACAATTCTAGACTAGCTTCACCACTTTTCCTGCCAAATCTATTTTATTCACTATTTTTACATTCTGTCAGTTGGATCTAGTCCTTAAATCAGTATAGTATCCATGTCAATCTAAAAAATCATAATTTGGAAGTCTCTTGACCCTTCCTGGAAAGATAAGAAAAATACTAGCTCAACAATCCCAGGAGAGCCCAGAAACCCCGGTTCTTCCCAAACTTTCACAAGTCTGCAAAAATATATTTCTGAACATAACCATCCATCATTTGACTGATATAAACTCTATCATCAACTTCCAGTATCCTCCCCCTTGTCCAGTATTCATATGCCAGCTACCCAGGGAGCCTCGAAGTAGACATAGACTTGTTATATGTTGAAAAGTGAATGGTACTGGTGCCTTGTGCATAAGAAAAATCTGATCTAACCTCCTTGACCTATTGCTTCACCTAACCTCATACATTTTCCAGAATTAAATATTCATCCCACCATCTTCAATCCTTACCTCAGTACCCTTCACTTACCTCCTGCTCGGTTCGAAGGATTTGATAGAAAATTTTACTAGTAAAAGTTATAAAAGTTTTTGAAGTGGAGTTAATATCTGGGTCAGATCTTGCCCAGGATATTACAGTGGTATCAGAGTACTTTCCTTGGCTCAGCCAGTGGAAAGTAATTCTCATTGGAAAATTATCTCAGCACTATCTTCAAGATTGCAGATGTGGAATTAGTTCCAGTTATGGAAGATTTAGACTTTGAGATTTATGAGGAAGAAGATTATTCTTATGAGGAATGTGATGAAGATTATGATGAGAAGTATGAAGAATATTGCAGACAGTATGAGGAAGATAATTCCCAAGAAGTACCTTCCATAAGCATCTCCCATGAGATCATAATTGACAGAACAAACTATGGTTATTCTGATAGCCATATTCAGGAAAACGTTGCATGTTCTACAGTCATAGGTAAACCTTCTATGGAAGATATAATAAAAGATATCAAATTTGCATTGGATGCATGTGACTTCACAAGAATGTTTGGATCCTCTTCAAGAAGATCCTCTAAGAATCTTCATCCTAGGACAACCAAGGAGAAACAGGACCCAAAACCCAATCATGAGATTGTTGACAAAATAGAAGAAGAATCTACTGCAAGATTCTATGATGAGGATCTCAAGATCATCTCGGATGAGATGGGTACTGTTAGGGGTGTTGAACCATATTTCGAATCATATCTAAAAGTAGAACATAAATCAGATCCAAAGACACCACATGAGCTTCACAAGGTAGTAGAAATTGACCACACATCAGTTAGATGTGAACTAGTAGAATCAGTGGTAGAACAAGGCACCATAACCCCACCCATTGAAGAGAGAAGCATGATGCAAAGGAATGGACCAATTTCAGATTTTTGTACTAAATTGTGTCATGATGATGTTGCATCCACATTAGAAGATAATTACTACATAAGGGATTCCCTGGATGTTGAGTTTCATATCCTTGGTGATAAGGGTGAATGTAGTGACCAAGCTGAATCACTAGAAGGGTGTTTGCAGGATGCCTACATGGACGAAAGAGAATCTACTAAGGAATGTTTTAAGTGTGAGGAAGCATCTAAAGATGTGTACTCTAACATATATGTGGGGTACATGGAGATTCCCATTGATGAAGGTGTTGTGGGTGCAATATCCATGGGGAAAGAAGAAGTTTCGGCAACAACAGAAACCGAAAATGAGAAATTGATGGATGGCCAAACCACCAACACTCCACCTCATAAGGAGGATAACATGACACCTGGCGAGTTCTTAAATTCTGATTTTTATGTGTCATTATTTCAATCTGATATGGCAACCACTTCTAGTAAAAAGTTCAGAGTGGTTGAGCTCCCTAGTGATGAGGTTCGGAATTCTGAGGTCGAAAAGAAATGCAATGAGAAGGCTGGAACTTTGAGAGAAGATATTTCCGGTATACCCAAGAGGAATGAGCAATTAATTTGCAGCCCAAATTATGTTGTTGAGGACCTAAGAGATGAATATATTGTAGCAGCAATATATGGATTAGATTTCCAAACTTCGAGTGCAATGCATAAAATCAATCCAGTGATGGAAAATGAAGGGGAGGAACATCTGTAAGAACCTCATCTTCTTGCAGGGTCATTGAAGATGGATGAACAGAAGATCCAAGAGGCCCTGAAAATTCTCCATGACACTCATTCTTCAGTGTCGAGGTTGTGTTGGGAAGCTACTTTAAGGGAAGATCAATATCTCTTTGCAGCCATGAAGAATATCCAGAAAGCGATGAACACAATCAAAGGTAATTTCTCACAGTTGCTTTCAGATAAAGATTACATGTTTGAGCTTGTTGAATTGTTGCAGGATGCATCATGGAATGATGAAGAAAGCATTTGCAGATATGAAAAAGAGAACTATAAGCTCAATGATGAATTGATGGCCACCCAAGATTCTTTGAGAAGCACTCAAAGTGCCCTCCAAAAATCCAAGACGGAGATGTTGTTGCTTCATGAAAAGTTGCAAAGATCCTCCCTACCCTCCTACACACCATTTAGTCAATTTCATTGGGGTGAAAGCATTCATGGTCATAAGGAGGATCCTCATGGGATGGTGGATCATGAGGATAATTTATATTTACATGTGCTTGAGGAGTGTGTAGAACAGTTTGATGAAAACCAAGCACCTGATCATTTCCTAAGGGAACTTGAGCTGTTCCTTGGAAACAGTCACTCTCCCATGGAAAAGTGGGAAGAGAGCACCCAATTTGGGCCAGCCAATAATGAAGAAGTTGCAGCCATAAGCCTGATTACTGAAGGTTGCAGACATACAAAGAAGGTTCACAGTCCTTCCCCACATGTCATGGATTCAACAATAACAATGGGGAATGAACAATGGGTGAAGAAGTTTTTCTTGTTGATGCCACATGTACCACAGGTGGATCATGATCTGCTCCTATGGGAGATAGATCTTATTGCAACAGAGATGGATGAGTATAGCTCATATAAATCAGCAAGCAAGATCTTTGATTCACCCACCAGATGGATGGATAGAGGCCTCACTAGAAAAGAAAATCTGGAAGGTAAAAAGTTCACTTGTTTCTGCAATAAATTTCTTATTATAATTGACATTGTCTTGAATTGTGAGCAGCAACAAAAGAATATTTTGCAGCCATTTGATGTCACTCATCCACATATGGATTGGGTGAAAGATTACCTAGCAAGCATGAAACTTCCTTGCAAATTTTTTTATGCTTATGGTCAAAGGAAGGTAGCTAAGCAGGAAAGCTGCCAAGTTAAATTAATGGAACATTTTACTTGCAGAGGTTGTCCTATGTGGAGGCAATCCACATGCTAGGAGGGATGCTTGAAATTTTTCTCCAATGGCAGAGGCTTGAGCCATTGGATGTTTTCACTGGAAGAGACATTTTGCTCCCCACTTGGTTTGGTTGGAAGCAATGCCCTAGCAGTTATTCCCCAAATGAAAAGGCACATGTTTGATGACAGATTCTTTAAAATTATTCTGATGATGGGGAAAATGTAGTTGATACTTTGGGATCCTGGCATACACTTGACTAATAGATTGCCAAATATGACAGGAGAATTCTGCTCCTTGCAGGAGAAACAATGGGACCCAGGAATTCTACTCAGTTATCCTAACTGGGTTAAAATTCTATTCATTTGTTGGCTAATTGCAGATATAAATTACAGTGCAGTTTGTTTTACATAGACATTTTTTCCTAAAGGCCCAAGTTTAATTTATAGATATTTCAATGGATGGGGACAATGATACGCAGAGTTGGTGCAGCAGAAGCTTGGTGGAAACCTAACATTGCTTGAGGACAAGCAATCTTGGAAAGGGAGGACTATCATGTTCCCAAATTTTCCTATGGTCCATGGGGATGATTTTAGCCTAAGTCACCTAGGCATTAATTAAATAATTAATGGACAGATGAAGGAAGATTCCTAAGGGTGAATTTGAGGAATTAAATGGATAAGGAGGGGCCCCCATGAAGTTATTAACCCCCAATTCAAGTGTTAAGGTGATTTATTAATTAATTGAGAAATTAATTAATTGGGGAAGTTTTGAGGCAATTACACCATAGTAATTAATTAATTACTGGATAATTACTTAATTGCTTTGCAAAATTATTTATGAGTTATATTATTGTCATTTAAATGTTTATTACTAATAAATGTGCCAAGTGGTTGATGACTTGGATAGGAAATTCGAATTGGTAAGTGAGCCAAACTTTCGTAAGTGGTAAAGTCTCAGAAAAGCTAAGGAATCTAATGGAGACAAGTTGGCAAGATGAACCCAGAAAGGAAACTGACAAAAGATGGAAAAATCAGACAAAAGCAGGAAAGAGGAAAGTAAAGAAAGTGGAAAGTTTCAGAAAGAAAATAGCAACAACTAGAAAAGCTACCTAAAGTGCACTTGCCCAAATTCAGTGAAGGAGGTGAAGGAAAGAAAGTTTTGAAAGCTCAAAAGTTGCTATTCTCCTCAAGAAATGCACCCTCATGGCTTTGGAGTAGAATGGGCAAGTGGGTAACCTACTCTCACAGGTCACCAATCAAAGAAATTGCTCATTAGGTCATCATGAAGTCTATAAAAGAATCCAACCAACTCCATTTGACAACTTTTGATCATTATTGGAATTTGTGAGTGAGAGTTCTGAGCCCTCCAAGTTGAGTGTTGTGCCTCAACAAGTTATGCTTGGGTGATGTGCCCCAAGGCCCCTTGAGTTTCTTGAGAGTGTTATGCAGGTCCATCAAGAATTATTATAGCCATTAATGCCCAATACAGTTCAGCCATGAAGATCTAATGTTAGATTGAAGAGGAGGCCACCATTGAAGGAGATTTGCAGCTAGATTTGAAGAAAGAGCACTAGAGGATGGAGATAATTATGGAGAGGTGTGCCCAGGACCTCCAGTGAGTTATATAAGCTGATGATGCAGAGATTAAAGGCTGCTAAATTCCATAGATTGAATATCAGAACCATTCTCCTCTCTTCTTCTACCTCTACTACTCCCACAACCAGTTTTGGAGGTGATTTCCCCACATGAGAGAACCAGTTGAAGATTGCAACCATTGAAGACCAGCATGTTTAGAATGCAGCAAGTTCAGCCATATAGACATTAGATGGACTGATAATAATCTCCATTACAGATCCAAAGTAACTTCTCTCTTCTCTTATCTATTTCTCCACTATTGTAATAGAAAACTAGCATGTGAGGCATCGTGATTTGAGAAGCTAGCATTAATAAAAGAATGAATGTTCTGAATGTCAAATTTCAAGTTTTATGGATGAAATATGTTATATCAAAGATGAAATTAATATCATATCAGAGTTTCTAATTCTTAAGAGCAGTTTGTGAAGTTAAAATGCAAGACTAGCTAGATTGATGACAATTCTAGACTAGTTTCACCACTTTTCCTGCCAAATCTATTTTATTCACTATTTTTACATTCTGTCAGTTGGAGCTAGTCCTTAACTCAATATAGTATCCATATCAGTCTAAAAAATAAGAATTTGGAAGTCTCTTGACCCTTCCTAGAAAGATAAGAAAAATACTAGCTCAGCAATCCCGGGAGAGCCCAGAAACCCTAGTTCTTCCCAAACTTTCACAAGTATGCAAAAATATATTTCTGAACATAACCATCCATCATTTGAATGATATAAACTCTGTCATCAACTTCCAGTATCCCCCCCCTTGTCTAGTATGCATATGCCAGCTACCTAGGGCGCCTCGAAGTAGACATAGACTTGTTCTATGTTGAAAAGTGAATGGTACTGGTACCTTGTGCATAAGAGAAATCTGATATGACCTCCTTGACCTACTGCTGCACCTAACCTCATACATTTTCCATAATTAAATATTCATCCCACCATCCTTAATCCTTACCTCAGTACCCCTCACTTACCTCCTGCCCGGTTCGAAGGATTTGACAGAAAATTTTACTAGTAAAAGTTATAAAAGTTTTTGAAGTGGAGTAAATATCTGGTTCAGATCTTTCCCGGGATATTACATATATTTCTGTCATTATGTTGTTTGACAGAATTTGTTTGTTATACTGCATGGTAATTTTGTCGATTCTTCAAATTCAGATGGCATTCGTCAATCGAATGGTTGTTGACTTCGCATATCTGGCACCATTTTTCTTTCTTATTCTTTAGATTGTATGGGAAATCATTAGTGGAATGCAAGTCATACTCTTTACACAGATCACAAAAGCATCTGGTTTGAATAAGTTTGACTTCTTGTCGCCGATCCTCTATTTGACAAGAATCTTTAGTGTGCCCTGCAGTTCGACATATAATACACTATAGCTTTGGCCCTTTCAATTTCATGCTTCTAATTGCTTGCTCCATACTCTCAAGGCGTTCATCGACATGTCTTCCAATGGAGACTAAAGGATATTCGTCGTCCATTTCAATCACCAGTGATGTCTTCAATGCTTCTGCATAAGTATTGACATTCTGTCGACGCACATGTATTTTAATTTTACTTATGAGACCAGCAATGAGCCATTTAATTAGTATCTTTTCTTCGATCTCATGGTCGATTTTTCTCAAGAGGTCTTTGAACCTCTTATCATATTGCTTGACAGTTTCTATAGGCTTCTGGACTGCTGTCTTTAGTCATTCGACTGCCAGATATGTTGTGTCTTCTGTCATGAAAAAGGCTAGAAAACTTTGCTTAATTTGTGCCTTAGTCGCATTTTGTGTTTTTGCAATGTATCCCATGTACCATGTCAATGCTCATTTTCTCAACGAGCCAACAAACTGGGCCACCTGCCGTTCTTCAAAGGTGAGTTGGTTGGCCGTCCATATCGATTCACACACAAACTAGTGTCTTGTCGGATCTTCATCGCCTTCATAAAATGGAAGGTGTGCCGTCGAGTGCGACATGTCTGCTGATGTATTGACTTGAGAATTAGATGGTGGAGTAGGTAGATTGTTACCACAATCAGGATTTAGTGCTTTTTTGACTTCAACTAGCTGCTTGTCCGGACTGGGTTCTCTATCTTCAGAACCAGTGTCTTGAGCTTCTTATGTTTCGCCGGGTCTTGGAATTCTTTCCACTTCTATTGCTTCTATCAGAATCCAAGCAAAGTTCTACTTGAACGGGACTTCGTTACTTCTCGGATTCTCCAAAGTACTCAGCGAGTCACTCAAATATGGTATTGGTAGGGGGGTGCTTCTTCACATTCTGAGTACATTAGATGAAAAATTATGTTCGAAAATTCAGGCTGAAAAGTCACCCAATTTCCTTCCTCAGGTCGATGAATCAAAAATTTGTCGACTTCATCACCTTCTTCATTACGACAACTCCAGATTCCCAACTGGCCAGCATGGAGACCAAGATTTTCTTCGACAATTTCTTGCACTCAGACACTTTACGTTAGCTGAAATGGAGAAGGAGGTGTTAACCTCTCGGGTATCTGAACATGGAGAGCTCTACCACGCTCTATCCACAAGTCTTCATCCATCGACGACAGGTTTTCATCGACGCCCCGATCCTCACGGGCTCGACTCGACTCTCGCAGATTTCCCTCTGCATCTGTCGCGATACCTGATCCTCGCTTCTTCTGGAGCGCACTTGCCTGCTCCCTTAGCTCTTCGCGTTGCTATCTCCTTTTTTATCTTTCGATTTTCTGGATATCCTGAGTGCTTTTGTGACTCATGGTTTTGTCTTTGTCAGGTCCTCCACTGCTGGTCATGTCATCTTGTCATATGTCTCTTTTCATCAATTTCGGTACATCAGAACATGTTTCGCCACCCCCCCGATGTCGGCCCGAAGCTTTCTAGACGACTGGAAAAATGCAGTTCGTCATTTGTTCAAGAAGAACTCCCATTCACGCTCTTTCATAAATCTTTCCCACTGACGTTCTTTCTCCTCCCAATTAGAGTTCGAAAGGGGCGGAAGCAGCAATGGTCGTGTCTCGACAATGTGTACTGCGCCTTTGTCGATCAAAAATTTGAACAATAACATCGGTAGAGAACACAAGAATTGATCATCTAACTCGGTGATTTTTTTTTTTTGATTTCGTCCATAGAGACGCGCTCTTCAATCGCTTTCTCTTCACATAAGTCGTCCTCAATCTTTTCGCACCATTCCGACAGATTTGTACATCCTCCGTTGATCAACTTCAACAATAGCTTCCGCTCTTCTTCACCGACTAGTCTTTTCATCCAATAGCTTTTTCAGGGCAGTCGGCACGGACTCTACAAATTTCTCATGGGTCTTTGAGAAGAATCTTTCCCTCACTTGGCTAATCGTCAGCTTGTTCTGTCGCGCATAGTTCTACATGTAGTTCGCAATTTTCTTCTCCCACCAATCCTTAATCTCCTGCTCCAAAATCATATGTCATGTTGTTATTTCTGAATGCATCACCCGGCAACGGAACCAATGTTGTAGTCCCGTGGTTACCGGAGATACATTATATATTAGACACAAGTATGCACAGTAATTTAGATACAAGAGACAAGAGACCAATAGGAGAGAGAAGCACAAGCCTTTATTAACCAGCAAAAGCATAATACTACATAGAACAGATCTAATCTAGTCCAGTACACGGCTCAGCAGCCTATATATATGCATTTACAAGCAGTTATGGAACCATCTGATCAGTTCAACCGACCGACACGACCCGGTTGGTCGACGCATCTGTCGACATACATTACAATAGGTTGGGTGGGGATCCTAGTCGACAGGCCGACTTAGGCTCCTGCAACAGTCATTAATAACCAAATGGCCACTGATTCACCTATTTATGATGATCATGGAGATGATTTTTCTGAGCACTTAATTGGATATCTTATCTTAGAGGAGTATTATTCCCATACATGTGACCATAGCTTGCAACCCTTGTGTCATAATTCTATGACTGAAAAAGAAGACCAGAATATTCAGTCAAATTTTCTCTCATGTCATTCACTTCCAAAATCTTTCTATCAAGAAGAAGTTATTCTCCATGATCCATTTGAGAATCAAGATGGTATTTCTTTTGAAACACAAGAGCAAAATCAGGTTTTTAATCCAATAATTCTAAGCATCAAAGAAGATGATATTATTGACAGTGATGTGTATGAATCTGACTGTCTTAGTCCTATTTGGTTGCATGAAGAATCAATCATACACGATATTCATGTTTTATTTGAAACTTATCATGAACACTCAATTCCTATACTTAAAATGGGTGACAGGGGAGGGAAAAGTACTGATTCTCTTCCATTTAAAAATGATCTTGAGCATGATGAAACAAAGTAGCGCATAGCAGTATGTGTTTATCAGGATATTCATGAAAATTTCAAGCAGGCAGAGGTTTTTTCCTTGGTTGAAAATGAAGTAGATTGTAATCTTGATGCAAAATTTCTTGTTGATTCTCCCGAGTTTAACGAATACATTCAACAATCTGGTCAAATAATAAGTGATCAAGAAGAAGAGAAGGTTAGTCAATCGAGTTTTTCCTCATATCATTCATTCTCTGAACTTCTATTTCGAGAAGGAGGTGGTCAGTTGCAAATTTCTGAAGTTCCATACATAGAGACTTTAAGCTGTAAATCAGAAAATGACACAAAGTTCTAGGAAAAGGACAAAACAGAGTATAACATTCTTCAATCAAAGATATAGGAAGATAATCAGAATCATATTTTTGTTGCTATTCAAAAACATATAAAACTTTTTCCTGATATATTTGGTAAAACAGATGAACAGATTGCTTCCCGTCATGTTGAAAATAATCTTGAGTTGGATGAAATAGAAGAAGGAATATTAGTTAAAAGTAAGAGGAATGCTTGTCTTTTTGTTAATCATCAAGTATAGGTAGTTTTTCATGATTTCTATGACCCTTTTTCCAGCTTGTTGCAGTCATTAGAACAGAGGAATGTTGTTGTATTAATGGGTCATGAAGAGGTTTACAGTTTTGAATTGCCATCTACTGAGTTTTTCTTTCTGTTTGGAAGAGCTGAATACATGCCTCGGTCAAGAAGCCATTTGCTTGATTGGTTACATTGGCACTTCTGTATTTCCTGATATTGTAGTCATTTCAGTAGCATAGGGTAGAGTGATTTGTATATAAATAAGCTCGACATAGAGAGCACTTTTTCAGCATTTTCAGTTGCAGAAGTGTGGTACAGTTTTCAGTTCGGTTTTCAGCATGTACAGTTCAGTTTCGTTTTGATTTCAAGCTGCTTTCATTTTTCAGTTTCAAATTTCGGTTCAGATTTATAGTGTGTGGTTCAGCCTAAGTGTTCAGTTTGCTTTCAGTCTCAGATGAAGAGTTACAGGTTGCAGTTTTGTGATGGGAGCAGCCCAATGGATCAGGCACTGGTCTACAAGGTTCTTTACTACCTCGCAGGGAGGATAGCATCCCCAATTGGAGCCAATTGTTAGCACCGTATATTTTTGCCCGAAGTCTTAGCTCCAGCTCCACGCACCTGCAAACACATAAGACCATGGGTTAGCAACAACCTACAACCTAGCATTCGAACGCGTGCCCAACGTCCATCATTCTAACATGAAGATCAACGGTTGCGAGCGGTTTCGCAAAGGTGAGATGCACACTCTAAATGGCTTGTTGACATGGGAGAAAGCGCATTAACTTGTCGCCAAAACGGATCGTCATATCAACGCTTGAAACAGATCTACAATCATTAGTCGTTTCGCAGATTGAACTTGCACGGAGAAACAAAGTTTTCAAATCTGCGAAATTGTGGTAAAGCCCCACAAGTTTCAACAGCTAAGATCTGGGGTGAAATATATCCACGGTCAGCATCTATTTCGCTGGTATAACATGCAAGGACAGGGAAACTTTCAAAATTAGCGAAATCTTGCACAACTGGCAGCTTAAAAAACGTTTTTTCTCTGAAAGCGATTGTTTTAGTCATTAATTTCAAGCAACGGTTTCTGCCAAAAAAAGATGAATTTTGAGAAACTGAGAGATGTTTTTCTTCAGAACATTCTTATCTACAATAACCTCTCTCAGTTTTTACACAGGTATCATGGTTGAAGAGAATCGAAGTCATCTTCACAGGGTATTTTTCCAGAAATTCGTAACGCTTTCTAAGTCATCAATTTCAAAAGCAGATTCCGATGAGCTGGAGGAGAATCTGAGAAAATGGGGACATGTGTTTTGTTGGGAATATGCTCAATTACAAAAACCTCTCTCAGAATTTACATAGTTGTCACCATTGGAGATATACAGCTGGGGCTATGAATCCTAGTTTTCAGCAGTCCACATCCCGAAATGAAGAACTCGGTTGTAACAAATTCCTTGAAATCAGGAAGTCAGTTAGCCATATGTCCTTATGGTTTTAACAACTTTCAGTTTTGGAGATTAGGTCAGGGTATTTTGAGCTGGGGGGTTGATGTATCATCTCCTATATATCCTTATGTAATAGAAGGAAGAAGGGTTGAACCCGAGAGAACTGGGCCTTGTATTGTGAAACTCATCTTTCATAGAAATTACAGAGCCAAAGTTGGCTTTTGGCAGAGATTCATGTGTTTTTTATGTTGCAATTTGTTTCCCTTTCTCATGTGAATGTGTTTCCAGTTTATTACTTCCATAATGTTTTCCTTCATGTCTGAAATGAGTGTTTAATAGTGCAGAATTCATATTCATATGCTCTATCTATTATTTCAGATGTTCACCAAATATTTCCTCTAAAGTTAGCATTGAATTCATCCTTGTAGATGCTCATGTTAATGGATTGTTCTTTATTTCTTCCTCTCCACCAGACCAAAGCATTTTGACTGTAAATGAATGGATACCTTGCCTCTGTTTTAAAATTACATGCAACGGCACTGTAATTTGATACAATGGTTTGTTTTGACTCCATTTCCCAATGAATGTTCACCTTGCTTCAACCAAACACCAATCCGATTTCAATTTTTATTCATATATCCAGCCTTGATAAACAAACATTGAGATATCCCTCTCTGGAAAGATAGAAGCCATCTCTCTTTCCTAAAGCTTGGTTTTGTGTGTTACCTTGAAGAGGCCTTTCCACAACCTTAGGGTCGATTTGAGTGCTAACAACTCCCTTGACTCTATTATATACTAAGAGATGAGGAGGAATTACTCTCACATATTACACATGGGATAATATAATTCTCTATAATAACATCTCTTTATATAATAATGAATATCAAGAGTATATTTTACCATAATGAATATGAGATATAATGTATTACTCTTTTACATAAGATTGTGAATATCTTCCGACATAATACATAGACATTATTACCTTCCAAGGAATATAAAATATTCCAACAATCCTAGTCCCTATGTTCTATTTGCCAGTCACAATCCAGGTTTAACCAGAATTTGTGGCTCCATACAGTCTAGTGAAGGCCCCAAAACCTCCTTAAACAGGTTGCCATCCCCTAGTAGAGAGAACTCTGACATGGACAACACCGACTTATCTTCCTCTATCTTCTTCTTCTTCTATATGTAACGCTTAAAGGGGAGATTACAATCCCCAAATGAGAAATAAAGTGACACATATTATAGCAGAATGGCATACCTAAATAATCCAGCGGTTGAGAAAAGGACTGAACATAATGTTTAATGTAGATATTCTCTACCAGTCCCTCTCTAAGGTCTAGCTCCACGAGCAGCCGAACAATAGTCATAATTCCAGTTTCTCTAAAAGAGAAATCCGTCGAAAGAAAGGTACCCAACGAATCCCCAATTTTTTCAATAACCACTACACACCATAAATCTAGTAATAGATCAAGCAACTTAACCCATACCGCTTTGGTGAAAGAACCTTCTCTTTTGGCATAAAAAAGCGACGTCCATTTTCTAAGCTTTAGAGCTTCTTTCCCCCAGTACCAAACCCCTGCAAGTAAGGTTTGTACAACTTCATTATTCCTCACCATCACACCCACCCATCCTCTAGCAAGGGTGCAGCAGTCAGGGGAATAACCCATCATCTCCCTCTAGTATTCATCAACCCATTTACGGAAAGTGGGCATCCTCATACTCTTGTTGCCAAACTGTCCCACCAACCCTAGATTGTTCATATGTGACACCTGATTTAGTGGAATGTCCAAACCAAGGGAGCCTAGAGAAAGCTCTGATGACTTCCTCTTCACACTTTTGGTGACCCTTATACTGTTCTTAGTTCCTACTCTCTCTAATGACATAAATGTAGCAAATAGTTCAGTATCAGAGAGAACATCCTCATTTTCCTTCTGGAAAGTAAGTCCCACTCTTCCTTCTAATTCCTTTGGTAAAGAGGAATGGACTCTCTTTGAGCCATACCTAGTTTTACTCGACAAAGACGATAAAAAACCACCCAGAAAATTTGTTCTGTCTTTTAACCCTAGGGGGATAACCTCGGGCCGAATTTCCCCCTCCCACCGTCCATCTAAGTCACCACACCGTCTGAGGTGGTGACATCATAGGTTATCATAAGAGATAGGAAAAGTATTAATGACTATAGTGTCGTGCCTAGAGGATTTGATAGGGGCGATAAGACCAAGGAATCAGATTGTCCACCACTGATTACTAAAGTCCCGCTTCTTTCATCGTCTTCCTATCTTGGAGTAAATCCTAATCACATGCTCCTATAAAACCATAAAAATTGGGATATCAGAGTCCAAATGTAGCTAGTTGGTTCCTTATTCTATACCAGGATTAACTCCGATCAAAAACCACCATCTCCATAGTAAACAATAAACCCTAGTGAACCAATAAACCCTCGCCTCATGCTCTTATTAGTCCCTGCCGAATCATTAGTTACCCGGAATCAAATTTATTTGAACCTCTTAAAAAAGCATGTGTGGATATGGGAGACACAAACCCAAGCAACTCACACATCTCTTTCACTCAAATTATCTCAATAAATAAAAGATGGATTTATCTATTTGTTTTTCTTAGTATGACACATCTATTTCACTCAAATTATCTAGTTAAATAGAAGAATAGATTTATCTATTTGTTTTTCTCTAGATTACACGTCTACTTCTCTTACTTTTATATTATCTCAATAAATAGAAGATGGAGATGGATTTATCTATTTGATTTTCCCGTATTTATGCTTAAGCATAAGGTGTTCATTTTAAAAAAATAGATATAAGATTGTTAATCATTTAAAAAAAATAGATATAAAATTGTTGATCATTTAAAAAAATAGATATAAGATTGTTAATTATTTTTTAAGTTCTTTTATTTGAAAAATTAACAAAGTTTAATGGACTCACTCGTACAATTAATTAAGTATCTTGAGTTTCATAAATGGATTATTTTTATCATTTCCAAATCAAAATCAATCAACTCTTAAAAATAGATTAAGGTATTTACATTAAATGCCATTTACCCATCAATTTTCCAAATTTCCTTTTTTTTTTTTATAAATAAAAAATAATAATAATTTTTTTTTCGATGAAGAATTAACCCGATAGATGTATTGCTTTTAATTTCAACTTCCAACCCAAAAGATTTGAAATAGTAATCTATGAAGACTTAACTATTACTTTTCGTGGAAGGTTGGTAGAGACACAAAACTGTATATCAACATTGATCCCTTCATTGACGATGATGATGCCTACTTGCTTCCCTTTGGTTTGATTAAGGAACTTCATGACAGTAAGATTGTGGTTCTTTCTCAGGTTTTCCAGAAATGTTCTGCTCATTGCAATACTGGCTGGCTTTCTGCCAGGGATCTTAATCTCTTTGCTCATTGGGCTCCAATGTGGGATAATTACAGTGAACATATAATCTATGCGGGCATACAGTTAAACGATTCCAGTGATAGTCTTACTTGGGATGGCCCTGACTCTAATGGAGTTTTGACAATGGCTCAAGTTTATAAGATGGTGTTATCTGATCATCATTCTCCATTGGTGTCAAATTGGTGGCACTCTAAGCTATGGAGCTGGAAAATTCCATTAAAACTAAAATGCTTTCTGTGGTTATGCTTACAGGACAAAATTCTCACTTGGATAAATTTGCAAAAAAGAGGAATTCAAGGACCGGGTATTTGCACTCTCCGCAGGGATGAATGTGAAAACATTCATCATCTTTATGTTCACTGCAGTATTGTGAAGGAAGTCTGGAAGGAATTAATATGCTGGATATTTGCTCCATACGAGTGGAAAGGTGAATGCTTAAATGATTGTTTAATTGACATCGTTTTTGTGGTAATTACAGAACCCTACCTATGTTCACGATGACATGCATTTGGAGAGTTTAGAATGAAGGTATTTTTGAAAACATAACCCCTACGGTCTCTGGCACATGCAAAAGGATCCTGTTTTTATGGAGTGGCTATCTGAATGCTGTAAGTAGTAAGAAGAACAGGCTTGTCACCTTTCCGGCTATAGACAATGATACCATATGTGGTTATTTTGATGGGGCGTCAAAACAAGGAATGTGCGGAGCAGGTGTAGTCTTTTATCTTCGAAGGAATCACATTATCCGTATTAAAATGGGTCTTGGCAAAGGGGATTGTTTAAAAGCAAAGCTTCTAGCAATCCCTTGTCTGTTATGGTTCACTTGCTTAAGGGGTTATATTACTTTGTCCATATTTGGAGATTCTCAGGTGGTTACCAATTGGTTCAACAAGAAGTATAATATCAATGTCATGTTATTGGAACCATGGCTTAAAGAGGTAGAACTTTTAAAGGCCTCCTTTCGCTCAGATTTGTTGTAAGCATATATATTGGGAAGCAAATATGGAGCCAGATTGGTTATTAAAGAAAGTTGTTGGGCCTATGGATGAGATTCTCCACTATGTGGAATATTTGGACAACACCGCTGTGGATCAGGGCACTATGAAGGCCATATAAGGGATGTGGTCCTTTGTTTTTCTTTTGTGTGTTTGCTCTTATGCATTGTAATATGCTACTCATGGTTTTTTGTTGTGGAGATAGAAGTTTAAAGTTTTTTGTAATGTTGGAGATGGTACTTTAGACGTTTTCGGTCCAGATGTTATCATAGTCACCTACAGACTTATCCTGGAATGTATATTGCTAAATTGTACTAGTTCAAGAATACATAAATGTAACTTTGATTTTCTCACTAAAATAGCAAGTTATGTTTTTTTTCCTCTAAAAAAATTATTACTTTTCACTAACCGACCTACAACTATGGAATTCATATAAAAACATTTGCATAAACATAATATAAAATGATTATCATTAACCAAAAAAAACCTAACCCGAAAACCCAACAATCACAACACAACTATGGAATTCATATAAAAACATTTGCATAAACATAATATAAGATGATTATCATTAAACCAAAAAAAAAACCTTAACCCAAAGACCCAACAATCACAACACAACTCTTGTCCCAAAATAGTAAAAAGCAGACTATTCCCCAAAATTCAAAATTTAGATTGCTCAAGGTAACCGTAAGCAATTTTAACACTGATTTTTTATTGTGA